>KN840481.1:135707-155912 GCA_000832265.1 Phlebiopsis gigantea 11061_1 CR5-6
GTCCTCCGCGCTCTTTTTCTGCCTTCCTGTGCTGACCGCGCTCGCGCCGCCAGGCCCCAGCTGCGCACGCCGCCGCCGCTCACGGCCGAGGGCAAGCCCGTCGTGGCGCCGCAGGAACGGTCGTTCGTGCAAAAGTACTGGATGTACTTCGCCATCGCGTTCCTGGCCATCGGTGCGTCGCCCTCCCCCCTCCGCTGCGTGCGTCACTCATCTAGGCTTCCCCTGCAGCCGTCAGCGGGGCTGCGCCGGAAGAAGCTCAGCAGGGTGGGGGGCAGGGCAAGTAGATGTGCGCGGGTGTGCGTGTTTCCGTCAGAACTACGAATATATCGCGAAATTGGACTTCACTTTCCCCGGGAGGGGCTGTGCGGAGATCCTCCATATGGTGAACCCGATCTGCGTCGCAGAATCTCATACCACTGCGCTGAACAGAGTGAAGGGAACTCTGTGTTCCCCGATGCGTATGGAAGTTAGTGCCGCTGACTTCTACGCGCAGTTCTTTCGGCAGGTCCGCTCTGAAGTTGACGGCAGCCGTTTCATGACGAGGCCGCCTTGGGGGCATGTAGGCCGGGTGTCTCTGCGCAGGTCGCCTCGAGCCTCGCACATGGAGTGTTGGCGGACACGCTAAACCTCAAACGAGTTACAACTCATCCCAGGTATGGCAATCTGGTCAGTGCGCTCTCGTACAAACGATCGCTCCTCACCTCCACCCTTGACCTGTGATACGATGAGTTCTGAGGTATCGCCCATCTTGGCTTGACCTGTCGTCTTCGACTGATTTCACGCGCAGGAGCCCTCGGTTCTGCCAGGCGGGTTAGTGGTACCCCAGGGCGAACCGCACACGACGGCGCCGACGATGCTGGGGTTGGTCAATACAGACGACCAGAGACGTGCGTCAGTTGTTGGCAATGTAAGCCGCATATCGACGCACGCAGGCTGGCCCCGGAATGACTGGGTTCTTCTTCCAGATCGCACCGGGACATGACCACAATGACAGGCATGACTCATCGGTGCGTGATCAGTGTCTTTCAATCATGGCAGACCTGGTTTAGCTTCTTATAGCAGGAGGGAAAAGGAGATAAAGACTGGGAATTCCTGCTCAACTCTATGAGAGAGTACGATCAAAAGCAGCTGGAAGGCTGGAAAGACGAGCTGGACAGCCTTCTCGTTTTCGTGAGTGATTGGTTTCGAGCCATGAACTGAAGCTCTAAACAAGTTGTTATTCCGGTAGGCTGGACTACTTTCCGCAGTCGTTACTGCGTACACAATCGAGTCCTACAAGTGGCTCCAAGCAGATTCCGGGGATCAGACCGTACAACTACTTGCCCAAATCTCGTCGCAGCTGGCCTCGTTCTTGGTTACTCAGGCGTTCATCAACCACAACTGTCCAGTCCCTATTATCTCCACCCCCCTTTCGTCCTACCGACGTCGACGTGACCATCAATATGCTGTGGTTCCTCAGTCTAAACCTGAGTCTCTTGGCAGCTTTCTTCGCCATCGCTGTTCAGCAGCCCGTTTGTGCCTTTTGCGGGCTCGGTCGCCACTCGGGGGCTCTGGTTCGGTGAGCAGCGCCTTTCACGCTGACTTTGGTCATCCGACGTACTGTGGTTCGTTTTGGCGTCCGAGCGGTTCTACTATCTATTTGAGACTCGTGGCCGCTGGTCTGTCGGCGTCGCTGATATCTCAGCTCCAGCATCTGCGACATGGCAGACCCTGAGTACGGGGCTGCACGTGCCAGGGGATGGCCGTGCCGGAATGAGGTGAGCACCCCTCGCGACGGCCGATAAACTCACGCCCCGAATGCGACTCGCTCTGTCGGCCGGGGCCATATATATCGTCTACTACCGGTTTTCACCCTCTTCAGCTCGCCACAGCCGGACAGCAGCATGCGGTGGGAGCGGATGCGCTGCAAGTACTACTGGCGTGGGCAGTTGCTCGTAGGCATCTTGTCTTGCTCCTGCCACCCGCCCGCCCCCATAGATCCGCAGCCCGCTGGTCCAATGAGATCGTCGCAGTTGCGTTTGGGCTGCGCCACATGAGCTGTCTTCGTTCCGCGAGAAACGGCAGCCGAAAACTCCCGACTCCGGAACGCCCCTCTTGTTTGCCGGCGAGCTCAGGCTTGCAGAGGATTGGCTCTCGGAGTGCGGCAGGGTGCTCTCCAAACCATGCTGCGGGTGCATTTTGTTTTGCAGGTCCGTTACACACCGCTTGTGGTGAAGGTCCAACGGCGCCTACACACCTGATGTACGTCATCTGGTCACTAGTTGGCCAGTTTGTATGCTTACACCATTGGCCAGGAGCAAATGTCTGGCCTCGCCCGACGTTTCACCTTCCCCGAGGTGCGTATACTACTAGTCCTGGGCCAAAGATGCTCCTTTTTGACCCACAGTAAACACACCAACAAGCCAGCCCACTCTCATATACAACTGATACATCATTGGCGGTGCTCAGACAGGTTTTCCATGCCGACCCACATCAAACGCCACATCGTGTTTGCTGGGCGCTGGGCCCTGTTGCACTGAAAGGTACCGCGGGGACATGTACCATGAGACGCAGGAACGACCGCACACGACTCGCGTCTGACCTCCCACATTCGCATTTTTCAAAGGGCTCATGTATCACTCGGGCCTCACGACTCCCATCCGCTGCTGCATACCACCTCCTTGCTCTGGCGCGCAGATCCCAGAGTCCGCGAGGCCCAACCGCCCCGGTGCGCGCCGTTCTTCCCACGCACCCCAGCGAGCGCCGCCGACAGCCCAATCAGCGACGCCTCCATGTCTAGGCTTCCATGCACCGACGGTGTCCCCTGCAGCGCAATCTCACCTCTTACGGCCCTGACGGAGCACTGGACCCTTACATCGTGAGACGGGCCCGTTCGCACGACCCAGAACCGTCGGTACCCTTGCGTCGTCGGCCTCCGAGTACTGCGTCGCGGTGCGTATATGAGCGCAAGTATACGCACACTCGCTGCGGTGCCGCCTCCGTCTCTCCTCACTCCAGCTCAGACCGCCGAAGCCTCTGAGCGCCGCACGCATACGCCATCTTGTGCTGCCGTTGTCACCGTAGAAGATGGACGGCCGTTCCCCGTTTGTGGATTCCAGGGAGCGGGCACCAGTGGGGAAGTCGACGGGCAACACTGCGAGTCTTTCGAGAAGCTTCATATACCTCTGACCGCTAACACCCAGGTATCCCACAGCCTTCCCGTCCGCGGACCCAGTCTGGAGGGCACGGCGCAGACGATGAAGGGCAAGGTTTCCGTGAGCTCGGCGTGCGTATTCGGCGTGTCCCCGGGCGTGTGAGGTCTGACGTGCAGCTTCGCTCAGACTGATTCGAAGGAGGCACCGAACGCGGCGGTGGGTTCAGATCTTGCTGCTCCATGGACACTGGCGCTCAGACCTTCTGTCCAGGCATTCGATGCTCTACGACCCCTCGGGCCCTCCTCCCAACACGTCGGCCAGCTGGAGACATGGCGGCGCGAGCTCGCCGTGCTCATGACCTTTGTGCGTCGCCCACCCCCAGCCTCAGCGGCGAGAGCCTCACGCCGTCCAGGCCGCCCTGTTCGCCGCAGCCAGCTTCGCGTTCGCCAGGAGCGCCCACGCGGGCCCGGTCTGGGCCCTCGGCTTCGTCCTCAGCCTCGCCACCGCGCTCTTCGCGCTCTCCGTCCGGCAGTGGCTCAGCCCCGCGCCCGACCTGCGGTGCCTCCCCGCGCCCGCCGCGGCCGTCGTGCGGCAGATGCCGAGCGTCATCTGTGCGCTGGTGGTTTTGCTCCAGGCCGCCGTCGTGACCTTCCTGGTCGGTCTCTTGGTGCTATTGGAGGAGCTTCATCCAACGATGGCCGTGAAGCTGATAGTTGCTGGAGCGGCTGCCTTCCTGCTATACACGTTTGCGACACGAGTGCCTCGGCTGTGGCCAACGTGTCTTCACACTCCTACATGAACGAGTACACTTTTGACGCCAGATCGGATACGCACAGCTCCCACATTTAATGCAACCAGGTGTCCAAGCTCTACATTAAAAATGACACTTTTCCGCCATGCAAGCCCCACGCCCTAGTACGCAGGCGTTATTGATGCACCGGCCACGACCGACATGAAAAGCTTGCTGCATGTATAAAGTACGCCTCGTAGTAAAATGAACCCCCACTTGCGCGCACCCCTTCTCAAGACTCCTCCATAAATTCAACGGTATATTTTTTGTAGCTGTAAACTTGACATGGAACCTGCCCCGCCCAGAGATAGTCCCAATCTCGACGAGGTCAGTTCATCTTTGCCTGTCAGCTACCTCAATCATCGTGCTTACCGTGCGATGAATATTTAGTCTCAATCGCCGCCGATCCCGCCGCCCGCTACGGAAGGGATCAGACCGGTGGTGTCAGGGCGAGCCTCTAGCGAGCAAGCCCTACAAGCAACTGTCGGTTCTTTCGCTCGGGTTTCAAGCCTCTCTACTGAACGGTCGTACTACTAGGGGACACCTGGCTTAGAACACGCAGCCTCTACCCAAGCGACCGCCGCCGCAGCGCCCCAACAACATGATGGGGGTTCGCATTGTGCTGATATATCTTGTGATCTTCAGGGGGAGTTCCCGCTGGCCAAACCTCTTTCGGTATGTGCATCGCAGCTGCTAGTTGATACGACGGGACACCGACTTGTGGCTCTTAGATTCCGGAAGCATGGTCAACCATGCTCAAATCCACACAAGAATTCGAAAAGGAAAAGGTTGACGCATGGAAAGACGAAATGGGAAACCTTCTTGTCTTTGTGGGTGATGTCTTTCACCCGCTTCGGCTGCACGGCTCAATCATGTATGTGCCAGGCTGGTCTCTTGTCCGCTGTCGTTACAGCGTTTGTCATTGACTCGTATAAAACGCTACAAGAGGATCAGACCAAGAGATCGGCTGATTTGCTTCAACAGATATCATCCCAGCTGTTGTCCTTCAATGTCTCCCCTAATCTTATGAACTCTACCACGGCTACTAGTGCACTGCAAACCGTGGCCGCAAGTTCTTCCCCTCGTACGATTGATGTCCGTATCAATTCTCTCTGGTTTATCAGTCTCTCGTTCTCTCTTTCTTCATCCTTCCTGGCTATCGCCGTCCAACAATGGCTCCGAGCCCTACCGCAGCCTCAGAATTTACCCACCCCACAGATTGTGATTCTTCGTCAAGCGCACTGGGCTTCGTTGATTTATTGGCAGGTCCCCAATATCATCAATTTCCTCCCTGTTTTACTCCAAGCAGCGCTCGTCCTGTTCCTAGTGGGACTTGTTCTTTTTCTACATGGGCTCAACCACCCAGTTGCCACCGCATTTTCTGTGGCTACAGGCATCCCAATATTCGCGTATGCGATACTGATAGTATTGCCGCTCATCTGGCACCGATGCCCCTTCCGATCTCCTCTAGTTCCTACTGCCATCTTTATTTGGGAGATATGCAGGGTGGTCATTGTGCCAGCCTTTCTTTCGGCTCTCTTCTTGGCTATGTTTGCACTGGAGCTTCCAATCATTGCAGTGGTCATTGCCGTGTGCATAGCCCTGTACGCCGTACTGTTTGCAGTGGTCGCTGCATTACTCGCCTTGGGATCGCCTTTTCTGCTCATCGCTCTCATTATAATCTGGTGTTTGAAATGCATCAAGCACCGACCGACTCGGTCTGACAGGGAGTCACAGATCATGGAGGAAAACCAGTCAAGAGCAAGCACTGCCAGTATTGGTGCCAGTGTATCCAATTTTTCCATTACAGAGCGGTACGGGCCCATGGCCTACATGCGCCGTTTGACGCAATTTGCGCGGAAAGTGCCACAACCGCCTGTACAGCGCAAGAACGGGAGCTTATTACACAGCTTCGTCCAGACTCTTGCTGAAACAAACAATTTTTGGAATAGACGGGCTATGCACTTTGTATCGGATGACCTCGGAATCAAATACGTGCAGAACGGGCCGGATTCAAGTTCTACTCTGCGGTTTCGCAAGACGGCGCTCATTCGGGCGCCCGAATCGATGAGCACAGAAAAACTGAACGATCTCTTCCTGCTCTTTCAGAGTTTGGACAAATCCGAGCGCGCCATATGTGTCCTCCACTGGGTTGTCGGACGCAGCCAAATTTATGAAGTTCTCCCGTCGATGCGGGTCAGCTGGGCAGCAAATTTAGCCGACCCTTGGTTTGCAGACCAGTACAGGAGGTTTCTATTGGATGCCCTGCCTGTGGAAGACGACTTGAATACAAGTTCGGACTGGATCGCAGTGAAAGACCACCCGTTTTCACTGCTGCTCATCTTGTTGTCAAAAATTGCTATCTATGGCGTCACATTTACCAAGTCCCCTCAAGACTTGGTTCTACAAAGCGCCCTTCGAAGGTCACTTGTTGATACATGCAGCAAAGCAGACTACAGTGGCATCAGGAAGAATCGCTATCCTATTGTTTGTCTATTTGCAAGCTATCATCTGTATCTTTGTGGACTTGACTCGGATACATCTCAACTTGAGCAAAGTGCTAGCCATGGTGATCCAAGTGTCACCGTCAGTAGACAAGGTAGGCTTTGCGGCTAATATAGCCCTGATACTGCCAATATTGACTATTTTGAAACAAACTTTAGATGCTACTACATTGGTGCAAATTGCTTTGGCGTCTATGACTTCAACAGAGCAAGAGCCACCCAGGGCTGGATTCATGAGGAGGTTCACAAAACGTGTAGTACTCCAAGCCTCTTGGGATGCTGGTGGTACGAATGAGATAAATGAACTGGAAGTCACACTTGCAGCAGTTGCGACTGCTTTATTTGGGTTGTCTTTGCAGCCACGTGATTCAAGCATTTTCCAGCCCGACTCCGGCTGCGCTGCTGAGCTTAGCCAGCTTCTAAAGCGCTTCCGACTTTTTATAGCAAGCGAACTTTTCTCAAGCACTATTGCGAAGATTAGGAAGGTTTCTACTCAGCTTGAAGAGGATGAAGGGCAATTCTGCATCTCTCGACCAGCTCTTCAATCCATAGTCATCTCTATTGGACGTCTGCACAACAGCGGGCATTTTATCAGCAACATAAACAGCCTCAGGCTGCAGGACCTTGTTAAGCAGGTACTACAGGCTGCCGACAAGTCCGCAGACAAAGAAGAATTTTGCAAAGTCACCGACCTCCTTCGTGAGCTTTGCGGCCCCCCTATCTCCGAATCCAATTCTCCCTCTGCTCCAAGTCCTTCAAACGACAATCCTGCTCACTCCGCTCAACTAAATGAAGGTACATCTACTTCTTCGCCTGTAAACCCTCAATCTGGTGCAATTCCTTTGACGGATATGTAGTACTTAGAGCGGATGAAATATGTAGTGATTGAGAAGGTGGTAGGCGTACACAGCTCTCTAAACAGTATTTATCCACATCATGATACACTTCCCATATGCTAACAAAATATGTCGACTCTCTAATTATAATATATGACGGACACTTTTCTTCTGATTTCTCATACCAGAGAGTTGCATTACTAAGTATGTTACATAAGGTGACCTCAGGCTCAATGGCATGAGCTACAGCTCCGAGTCTAACGGTCGAAAAGCGAAAGCTGCGAAAGGTTTAGTATATCAGCAGATATTGATTAGACGTATGTTAAAATAGTAGATGGATACCTATGCGTACTAACAAGGAGATACCTATAGTAGTAGACAAAAACTCCGAACACGTCTACCATATGCCGGCTGAGCACGCTGTTGAATAGCTGTTGGAGAAGTCAGGCAGTACGAGGCATTGAACAGTATGCTAAAGATTCTTGAACGTTGTCGCTAGTGCCAATGGGGGAATTCGGACCAGGTCCAGTCCACATCAGTGTAGACACCCGCAGGAAGGCTCCAAAACGAGAGCCAGATGAGGGCGAACAGAATAAGGCGTGCGATACCGTACACCAATGCCATGAACAGCGCCGCGAAGAAGAGCGGACCACCAGTGTAGATCCACTCGACAAACGAGACGAAGGCGATGAGCACCGGCATCGTAACCTGCACGATGCACGACGCACGCCACATCCATAGAACGGTCGAATCGATGAAGGGCGTCTTCCAGAGCGGGGCGGCGTGGATGACGCCGACGAGACCGCCAACCGCTCCCGTTAAGATACAAGCCACTGGGGAGGGTATGTCAGTTCGTAAAATTGTAATTGGAAGCAAAGTACTTACGCAGCCAGGATATCTCAGGATGAAGGTAGGAACGATTGAACGGAGTGAAACGAGCGTTGGGATAGATCATGATAGGAAGCTTGATGGAGGGCTCGAGAACGACTTGCTTTTCATTCTCCCCCGGGCCACCGTCAGTCACATCTTTGGAATGAGACAGTGTCTGGATGCTGTATGTCGAGAAGGTTGAGAAACGGAAGTGAGAGCTTGAAGAGTCCTGCGGTGAGAGACGAGGACGGATGGGAGAAGTGGTGAGGACGGGGCTGTTGGAGTCCTGGACTATTGCGTCCACGCCCTTCTCCTCATCATCATGGGCATTTCGCGCAGCCTCACTAGTTATGGTCGATGGAGTGCTGTTACCCTTCGCCTGCTTCGATTTTGCCTTTTGCTCTTTGGGTGAGAGCGACCGCGGAAGGAAGAGGCTCTCGCGCAAGACGACTCGTGTCCCGACGTTGTATGGTTTGGACAACCAAAAGAGGTAGGTAAATGCGGTACAAAAGATGTACGCACACGTGGTGACCTCCAGCTCGGAGACGGGTATCTTATTCGCGAAGCGAACGAGTGTGACAACAAAGAGCCAGCCGGCCTGAAGGAGCGTGGCCAGCTTCAGGACGATGTTCGCCTTTGACCTGTCGTCGATCTCAATCTTGATTCGCTCGACGTCCAGCTCAAGATCCCCGTGGTAGCTTCTCCAGCATCCCTCAAACCACTCCAAGAACTCTCTCCCGTTCTGAAAGTGAGAGTGGTTTTCATCGTCCAGCTCGAACCCGCCCATGTCCGCGAAGAACGCGAGTGTCATCGACCACTTCCTCTGCTTGCACTTCCGCATGAAACGTAGGCCGTCGTAAGCACTGGATAGCTCGAGAGCAGCTACGAGGACGACAAGCTCGGGGGCGATGACGTTGAACAGCATGAAAAGGATGCGTTTGCAGGTAGGGTTCTCGATAAAGGTGTACACCTTCTTGATGAACGTGACAATGAACGATGGAACACTGTAGCTTGTCAAGGTGCGGGCGAACGCTTCGGCTTTCGACGCGTCCGGGACATCGCCGTGGACAGAGACGTAGACGCAGGTGAAGATGGTCGACATGCAGACAGAGATGAGATTCAATGTTCCGCGACCTTTGGGCCCAGGAACGAAGTGGAGGCGAGGACTAGGGAATGTGAGGTTCTTGTAGCCACCGTTGATCGCGACGGCGAAGATGATGGCGGCGATGGGGACAGAGGCTACACCTCCAATGAACAACCATAGGATGAAGAGCTCGTACTTCTGGCCAAGGAACCTACGCAACAGACGACCTGCGCGTATTTTGTCGAGGTTCATCATCGTGTCGTTGTTGGACGAGTTTTTAGCAGGACAACGCACAACGAGTATTGGGGAACAGGCTGCGAGTGCTTTGGTTTATAGACGCAAAGTGCGGTGGTACAGGGATGCCCCGCGAGCCTGCGCAGGTGCTAGTCTGTGAGCTGCAATGTCAACAGGGTCGGCGCAGATCAAGCTTTGACGCACCGATTTCCTAGTATCGAGGATCTATGCCTCTCATGGATAGCGCTGGGCAGCGGATATGAACTTCGACGTCGAAAATATGTCAAGTACCTTCCATATTGTGAACCTAATACGTCCACTAGTCGATTGGCCAAAGAAAATGTGTGAGTAGTATGTCAGGAATGGCAGGATCATGATGTACCGTCTCGCCTGAACGATGCCCTCAGCGGACATGCTGAAACAGTGCATGTAGCATGAATCTTATGCTTGACATATGGGAAGGAAGGAACATCTTTCCATTCCTTGTGGGCAGAGATAGAGAGATCGGTTGGTAAGACCCTGGACGCCGCGGGTGTGGACCGTGTGGTGAGGGTGAGGCGCAAGGGACTCATGGAATGAACACGCTCTGAGCTGGAGAGACTTCTGCCGAGCTATGGGAGAGTCCAATGCCGTGGATACACCTTGTCTGCGTCGACATTGTGGAGGGTCTGAGATCTGAAGTCTGACATGGTAGCTGTACAATCCATGGTCACTTAAGTTATCTGCCACCTATAAACCTAGGGCTGGCTCACATCTGGTTCCTGGCATCCTGTAGCCGTGTTCATCTTGAGATGCAGTGGGATGCAGACATGAATTTTGACATTGGAAACATGGTCTATGTTCGTCTTGCCCGGCCGGACAATCATGCATCATGAGTGGAAACGAAGCAGAGTACCCGCTTAGAACAAGCGCTCAAGCCGCCAGCCTCCAAATACAGAAACGGCGGGTAATTGCAAATTGGGCGTAGACGCTTTGAGCTGTACTTCATTGTACTCTTTGTCGCTAACCACGATGTCCCTCGACGATGGTACCGAGATCTGAATTTTATTCACACAATTTCACCCATGAAACTGAACTTCACCAGATTACGCCATCTCCAGCATAAACGCAGTCTATTCATCCGGCTTTTACTTGTACTTCTACCCTGAACTCTCCGAGAAACTTGGGCCTCCGAGAGTACTCACAAAGTATAATTAGAAAATACCAGTGAAAAATTGCATTGCATCACGAACTCGCTTTTATATGCTCGTACAAGAGACAGAGCAAATACAAAGCCCGAACCGCCACCGCATCACAATAGCAGAGATGGCTGCCCGCCAGTCCGTATGTACAAGTCACAGCCATCTCTCACTACACAAAAGTATTTTCAAGCCTTTTGCGCCCGTTGTGAGGCGCACACGAAGGCCGTCGTGGTCGCGATGTCTCTTAAACAATTGTAAACGCCCATGAAATGAGTGGCTCACTTACGCGCGAATATTTAGCGACTTAATGGGCCAGCACCTGCAACTTGACAAATACCCTCATAACCGACGCGACCCAACGCTACTACATATAGCCTTTGCTTTTCGTGGAGGCCCAGGTCTCTCTCGTTAAGCGTCCTTCCACTCTCCACGCGTACGACACGTCACACCGCCATGTCGCACGGATATTTTGTAGGGCCTATACCGACCAAGTGGTTCTTCCGCCATTTCATGCATTCCGCGGACGGGGCCATACCTGTTCCTCGCGCAAACTTCTCTGCAGTCCGCGAGGCCCGGGACGCGGATACCATGCGTCTCAAGCTGGTGCGCACCCTCTACGTAACGCGTCCGAGCTCCCACATTCATTACTGTGGTTCATGTTAGGTTACGGCCATCCATAGGCACGGACTCGCTCCAGGGCTTGAATACATCGCGACTCTAAGAGACGAGCAGGCCGAAATGGAAGCTGGGCCTTCGACGAGCACTACTGCCGTAGGACTCGGAGAAGCAGTCCCTTCTATCTACGCAAGGCCAAAGCGCGAGGGAAGCACGGCCCCCCGAACTATGCGCGGCATCCCCCTCGAGGCTCTCGACTTCTACACGGCATGCCTCCCCATCGAAGTCCGCGCAGACGACTCGTCCGACCCCTTCCTCGACCCGCTCGACTACAACGACCACCTACGCACGACGGTCGGGCCGTACACGTTCGCGTGGTACGACGACACGCGCGAGGCGACGCGCACCGCGCTCGCCGCGCAGGCCCGCGAGCTCATGCACCGCCAGCAGCGCGTGTGCGTGCTGCAGCTCGTGCTGTGTGGGCGGCACGCGCGGCTGCTGCGCTGGGACCGCGGCGGGGCGGTCGTGACCGAGCGGTTCGCCTACGCCGCGGCGGCGGGCGTGCTCGCCGAGTTCCTCTGGCGGTATGCGCACCTGCCCGCCGCGGCGCGCGGGTGGGACGACACCGCAGGGCCGCCGAACGCGCGCGAGGCAGGGCTTTTTCGCGCAGCGGTGCAGCGGTTTCTGAAGGCGCACGCCGGCGGCGCGCGAACGGTGCCGCAGGGGGAGGTCACGCTCGACGCGGCGTACCCGGTGTGGCGGGTGCGCGTCGCGGACGAGCACTCGGGCGCGGCGACGGTGCTCATCGTGCAGCGGCCCTTCCATACCAGCGGCGGGGTGCTCGGACGCGCGACACGTGGATACCTCGCGTACGATGTGCGGGCGCGGCGCGTCACGTTCTTCAAAGACACCTGGCGGCCGGGATACACGCGTCGGCTCGGCGCTGAGGCGGGCACGTACCACACGCTGCGCGAGCACGGGGTACAACACCTTCCGAAGGTGCTCTACGCGTGCGACGTGCGCGACGGCGGCGGTGAGCTCCAGCAGACGCGGTCGTACGGCATCGCGCACATGAACCCTGCCTGGGACCAGCGCACGGAGCGCAGCGGAGAGTTGGTGCACCACCGAGTTGTGCAGGAGATTGCGTATCCGCTGCAGCAGGCGCTGGATGAACGGGAGTACGTGCAGGTGTTGCACGACGCAGCCGTAGGTGAGATCCCATTCCCCCGGCTGCGCCATGCGATATTTACATCGTCGCCTGTAGCCGTGGGCACGGCTCACGCTCAGGCAAACCTTCTGCACCGCGACCTCAGCTTGAACAACGTGATGATTACATCTGAAGGCAGAGGAGTACTGAATGACTGGGACATGGCGGGTCGTGACACCACTAGCATCTACGTAGTGAGTGCACTCCTCGTGCTTGACTCAAGACGTGTGTCTGACGTGCGCAGGGCACTTGGACGTACATGTCCATAGGCATACTCCAGAACCCCAAGAAACGGCACGACGTGCTCGACGACTACGAATCCCTGTACTGGATCCTTCAATTCGGTGTCATGACACGGTATCTTGCAGAGGGCGCGGAGCCCGAGATGAATATATTCGATGAGATGGAGCGAAACGACGCCAACACGCATTGGATAGGCGGGACGAAGAAGCTGGAGTGGGTCCTAACATCCGAGGGGAGGGTCATCCCGTGTACCTCTGCGCCCCTGCGACAGCTTGTAGCAGACATGGACGCCGCCTGGCGGCGGTACTACCAGCTGCAGGCCGACCATACGGGGAAGGAGGCTGAGTGGGAAAAGGTGCAGGCGCGGTACAAGACGGCCGCGTTCTGGGGACACATATTTGAGCAGGCGTTGGAAAAGTTCCCCCAGCCGATGAAACGGGGGAGGAAGAGAAAGGCTGAGCCTATGGAGCCTCCACGGCGGTCGAAAAGGCTGAAGATTTTGCGAGGCGAGGACTAGGATTTTGGACAGGCCATTTGGACAATCTGGACTCATATAAGGTAGAAAGACATCACATAATATTGCATATATTGGATCTATAGACACAGCAAACACACCATGTAATCATAGCATTTTATACCACCCTAATTGACACATCCTCCATCCCTATGATACAGCCTTTGGAAAAAGATCCAACGACGAGAAGATGTAAGCCGTGGTTTAGTACTCGACAATCCACGGAGAAATCGTGAAGATTGGGTTGTCAAGCGTGGACCCAGTTCCAGTTCATCTTCCACTTCGCCAGTAGAGGTGACGAAGGCATAGTCCGCCGTGTCCCTAGGCATAAGCGAGTGGGACGGTTCACGCACAAGAAAACGATATCGAGGGATATAGACTGGGCACGAAATTTGGACGATGGTGTATTCAGCGAAGAGAGGGAGGAGGAGGAAGAATTTGATGCGAAAAAAGGGGTTATAAATATTGCCACGTTTTGGCCTGCCCTGAAGCGACCCTTCTGAAGCGCCATGTCTTCCACCGGCTTTGCATTTTCACGAGAGAAATTGCAACTTACGAGGCGGTTTTATGCATCTATGAAACCCTCTTGAATATCGAAAGTGGCCAACACTGCTTGCTTGCTTTCTGTTCTAGTCTTTCCAATCCGCAAAGTTCAGCGACATGACCGCCCCTGGTGCCTCGGGCATGCCTTTGAATCCGAGTCTCGAGTAGAACTTCTTCGCATTGCTGTTCCTCGGATCCAACCCCAGCCACAGCCCCTCCAGCCCCTTCTCGTCTCGCAAAAACCTCACCAGCTCTCCAATCAGCTTCTTCCCCCACCCCTGCCGCTGATACGCCGCCGTAATGTCGATGTGCATGTGCGCTGGGCTGAATGCGACCGCGACGTCGGGCGCCGCGGGCGGGGCGTGGATCAGCCTGACGAACTTCCTGTCCTCGAGCGTGAGGCCGCGCAGGTGCGGCGGCACCGCGTCCGTCGCGTCCGCTGCGCCCGCCGCGAGCGGGTACCTCTCGCGGTGCGGCGGGAACCACGCGGCGTCGAGGTCGCGCTCGAGCTGGCGGGTGTCCCATGTGCCGAGGGCGTAGCCGACGACGCCGGCGAACGCGGGCTGCGCGGGGTCGACGAGCACGAAGCCGAAGCCTGTCGGGAGGTGCGCGTACGGCTCTGCGTACAGCAGCCCGGGCAGCTCGCCCGCGGTGTGCAGGGCCTCTGCGGAGCTGCCTGCGTCGGCTGTGACGAGGCAGATGTGGGAGAGGGCGGGCGAGTCGGCGGCTGTTGCGCGGCGGATGTATGGGGCTGGTCGCTGGGCGGGTGTCGGATCTGACATGGTGCTGTAATGCAGGCTCCTGGGGTGGTAGAAACGACCGTGGTAGTTATATCCCTATCGTTATCAGTCGCCATCGTATCTGACGGCGCCACGTCGACCTAGCCAACACGAACGGGCGAGGAACGTGAACCCAGAGACGTCGCTGGACTCATTCACACCACATATTCTGGTACCCCAGCTCAATCTTGCTCCTCTGAACATGTTTCCAGCATCCACCGGCTTATGGCGAGTACTGACGCAGTATTGATCGCTTACATTATGGCAAATACGTGGCCGACTCTCACAGGGAACAATCGGTTAAACGACTGCAGGCTGTGCTCAGGCAACGAAGTATCCTCCCTGTACTATATTGGTGGAAGGGGAGGGAATTAATTGCTGCTGTGGTTCGAACGTTCAACGACGTTCAACCCTTGCGTCATAATCTGCTCTGCTTGATTTTGTTGGGTACTGTGTACCTCCCAGCTGCGTGCCTTTGAGGTCGTTCAGAGTCTCCTCTGTCTGCGGACCAACGAGTCGACCTCGTGCGAGGTGGGTGACGTCATGTGTAGGCGGGATGACCAGATTAGGTGAGCCCGCCCCAGTGCCCAAGCGTGGCGTCACTCACCCCGCCGTCGACCAGATGCACACCACTGCTCGCTTGCTCTCTGATTCTTGCTTTGCGGGCCACAGCAGATTACAGCAAACGTGGTCGACAATCTAGCCAATTGCGTATCTAATCATCCCCGAGCTTGACATGTTCTCCAAGCGGTGGAGTGTATGTCGGAGGCAGATTTGTGTGGTGCCTTCGTCGTGGAGCGCCGCGCAGCCCAAGTCGGCTCGGTGCATACTATAGCGATCAGAATTTTAAGGGGGTACCGGCCAGTGGAGGCTGACACGGCTGACGTCCACAGTCCGATCCACAGCCCCCTATAAGTCTGCCCGAAGTCTCTGTTGCAACCGTGCTCTCTCCCCCCCCCCCCTCATCTAGCGTTTCCACGATGTGAGTATTTTCCTGCGCCGCCGTCGAACGAAGAAAGACTTAGTGCTCATGTACGGCCTACCAGGTCCTCGAACATCAATAACGCGGGCACCGCGTCGACGGATACGTTCGTCACGGCGCTCGTGTTCAACTTGATTGTGTTTGGAGCTGAGCTTGCCGCTTTCACACTTTTGCGGCGGCGGTTTCCTGCTATCTACCAACCGAGAACATTTGTCCCAACAGAAGGGCAAGTCACGTCCCCTCGCTACACCTTACGCGGCTCACCTCACACATCCTTGGTCTAGCACACAAGCCAAACCACTCTCAGACAGTCTCCTCGGCTGGCCCCTGGCTATCCTAAGATCTGACTACAAACTTATCGCTGCAGCCAATGGGCTCGACGCGTACTTCTTCGTTCGGTTCCTGCGCATGATAGTGCGAATTCTCCTCCCTATCTGGCTCATCTCCTGGGTCGTCCTCATGCCAGTCGACGCGGCTGGCACCGGCGTCTCTGGCCATACTGGACTCGACAAGTTCGTGTTCGGCAATATATCCAACACGCAAACGACCCGATATGCAGCGCACATCATACTCGCATGGCTGTTCACTTGCAAGTCATTCGCGTAAAATATGTGATGTATACAGCTAATAGTCGTTATAGTCTGGATATGGTGGAACATTCGCCACGAGATGCAGCACTTTGTTGTTACACGCCAAAAGTGGCTCATCGATCCTCGCAATGCTCAGAGTGCACAGGCAAGCACGGTACTCATTACTGGAATCCCGCAGCGGTACCTCACCGAGGCGGCTCTTACAGAGCTGTTCTCGGTGCTTCCAGGCGGCGTTCGCAAAGTTTGGCTGAACAGGTACGCCCGATGCCGCAACGGGTATCGCCGCAGCTCACTCGGTCACCCAGGGATCTGAAGGAGATGCCGAAGCTCTACACCCGTAGACTCAAGGCGTCAAACAAGCTCGAGTCCGTCGAAACCAAGTTGCTCAAGCAAGCGGCCAAGTTGCATAGCAAACAGACCAAGGTAGACGAGAAGGCGGGCAAGGAGGGCCGCAAGTCGACAGACGACCGCCCTCTGACCGACGCCTCGACGATTGACACTGAACGCAACGATGTCGATTCCTTCGTACCAAGAAATAAACGCCCCATGCATCGTCTCCCGCCTTTCTCCTTCCTTCCCTTCGGCCTTCCCTTCATGGGCAAGAAGGTTGACTCGATCGACTGGGCGCGATCTGAGATCGCAGACACATCTTCGGCACTGAACCAGCACCGCGCGACGCTCACGGCGGCAGTCGAGCGCACCTCCTCAATCGCGTCTGTCGACACGAGCGACCCGGACGCCCTCAAGCCGCTGCGCGACTCGGAGGCGTTCCCGCCGCTCAACGCCGCGTTCGTGCTGTTCAACAACCAGCTCGCGGCGCACCTCGCTGTGCAGGTCCTTGCCCACCACAAGCCGTACCGCATGACCGCGCGCTACACGAACGTCGCGCCGTCGGACGTCGTCTGGCCGAACCTCGGCATGAACCCGTACGAGAGCCGCCTGCGCAGGGCGGTTTCCTGGGCCGCGACGCTCGCGCTCATCGTCTTCTGGGCGATTCCCGTCGCGTTCGTCGGTGCGGTGTCAAACGTCCATTCTCTGTGCAAGACGGCGAGCTGGCTGGCGTGGATATGCAGCTTGCCTGGCGTTGTCGTGGGAATCATCTCCGGTATACTGCCTCCGCTGCTACTCGCGATCCTCATGATGCTTCTCCCTATCGTGCTGAGGCTCCTTAGTCGGTTCGAAGGAGTCCCCACTAAGACGGCAATCGAGTTGAGTCTTATGACTCGGTACTTTATGTTCCAAGTTATTGTACGTTACTATGCCTGTTTCTCAGGCATCAGTGCGACGCTGACATTTCTGGCAGCACTCGTTCTTGATCGTTACCTTGGCCGCTGGTATCATCTCTGCACTCCCTCAACTTTTAAACAGCCCCGGTTCAGTTCCGACATTGCTCGCCCAAGAGTTGCCCAACGCCTCCAATTTCTTCCTCACGTGAGTTCCTCTGTTCGGTCCTGAGGGCGGAGTGCTGACAACAATTCCAGGTATATTATCCTCCAAGGCTTGTCCGGCACAGCGTCAGGCTTCCTCCAGGCATCCCCACTTGTCATGTACTACCTCAAGTTATTTGTTCTGTCAAGCACTCCGAGGAGCGTATACAACGTGAAATATGGAACCCGCAGCGTATCGTTTGGCACCCTGTTTCCCAGCACTACTTTACTCGTAGTCATCAGTGAGTCTGCATTCGCGTGCTCAAGCTCACGTTGGCTAACCAATGACTAGCGATCACCTACTCTGTAATCTCGCCCATAATCAACGGCCTCGCCTTCGTCACTTTCCTGTTCTTCTACTTCCTATGGAAATACTTGTTCCTCTGGCAGCTCGACCAGCCACGCTCGGGCGACTCGGGCGGCCTCTTCTTCCCTAAAGCGCTGCAGCATGTCTTTGTCGGGCTGTACCTTCAGCAGATATGTCTCGCCGCGTTGTTCTTCCTCACACGGGACCAGAACAGCAAGGCGAGCGCGATCCCCGAGGGCGTGCTTATGATCATCCTCATTGTCCTCACCGTACGTCGTTTCCCTCTCTCGTTCACTAGCATCGCGCTGACAGCATATTGCAGGCCGGATTCCACACGACGCTGAACAACTCGTACGGCCCGCTCAAGGACGCGATCCCGCTGAGCCTCGCGCCCAAGACCGCGGCGCCCGCGCTGCCCACAGCCGACACGCGCAAGCCCGGCGAGGCGTTCATTGACGACGACGCGGTCGGCGGGCCCGACGCCGCGCAGGGCACGTACGAGGAGTTTGCGCACCCCGCGGCGGTCGAGCCGCAGCGCGTCGTGTGGCTCCCGCGCGACGCGCTCGGGCTCGCGGAGCAGGAGGCGGCGGCGTGCCGCGCGCACGGCGTCGAGGCGAGCACCGCGGACGCGTGTATGGACGCGAAAGGGCATGTCGACGTCGAGGGCGCGCCGCCGGGTGGGGATGTGCGTGTGTAAACTGGACGTCTTTGCGTTTTGGTGAGCCTGGGTGTGGCGACGAGGACGTAGCTCTGTGAAATGTATTTGTATCGACCTCTTATTCCTACGTAGCTTAGACTCTTGATAATGAATACGCTAGAGCCCTTTTACGTGTGGAGATATTTACACCGAGGTTGGATGCGAATAATGCCCTGACCCAAGGAGTCTCAGCCGTGCTGTGACGACTGCGAAAGGATGTCACGGGTCACAGTGGTAAGAACCTCGGCTGTCACGTATCACAGTCGTAAGACCTGCGGTTGTCACACGTCACAGGGAGTGAACCACGGGTCGCTCGCCTCTGCGTATCATTCGGTGAGCTATAATTACGCTGTGCCGCACGGCATGGGTCGCGGCTGCGCCCCGCCTGACGAAGAGAACCTCGTTCAAACGCAGGTTCCGAGGTTTTCAGCCCGACAAATATCCCGCAAACCCGCCGCACATTAATATTGACATCATACAACTGCCCCCGGTACGACGTCGGGTAAGCACTTCTCATCAATTCCTCGAACAATTTCGACGATTTGGATGCGTAGGTTGCATAGTAATTGTCCGAATCGTCAAACCATGTCCGCGCGACGAGCCTTCCTGTTTATCCGTACGCACTCACGAGGTGCCTACACCGCGGCGCAGCCTGTCGTGTTCGACGATATCCACCTCAGACATGTCAAGAGGCCAAAGCTCGGCGTAACGCAGCGAAGTGCTGCCCATCTTCCTCTTCGCGCGCGAGACGGCTCACGAGGCGGGAAGCACTTCAGTGCCAAGACCTTCCTTGCTGGGCCTCCTCGAGAGTATAAAACCTTGAGGTAATTGGCGACAAAAAGCCAGAGCTCGACTGTCTACTCAGTTCTAGTGAGTGGAGTGCCTTCAGAAACTCCTCGACAACGCTGACAGTTTCCGCAGCCTCTTGCAGGAAACCGGCAAAGGCCCTCTCGTCGCGGTATTTCGTCTTCATCGGTTGGTGACACGCGTCCTCGACATGTATCGCGTCTCTAACATGCCACCCATAGTCTTCAGCAACAATGTTCCGTGCAGCTGCTCTCGTCTCCTTCACCCTCCTCGCCATGGCGGCCGGCCAGCAGGTCGGGACCAACACGGCCGAGGTCCACCCCACCCTCACCTCCCAAAAGTGTACCGCTAGCGGTTGCACGTCCCAGAGCACCAAGATCGTGCTCGACGCCAACTGGCGCTGGCTCCACTCCACCACCGGCTACACCAACTGCTACACCGGCAACGAGTGGGATGCGACGCTCTGCCCCGACGGTGCTACGTGCGCCGCCAACTGTGCCCTCGACGGTGCCGACTACACGGGCACCTACGGCATCACGTCCGCCGGCGACTCGCTCACGCTCCAGTTCGTGACCGGCACGAACGTCGGCTCTCGTGTGTACCTGATGCAGGACGACGAGAACTACGAGCTGTTCAAGCTGCTGAACCAGGAGTTCACGTTCGACGTCGACATGTCGCAGCTCCCGTGCGGCCTCAACGGCGCGCTCTACCTCTCTGAGATGGACCAGGACGGCGGCATGGCCAAGTTCCCGACCAACAAGGCTGGTGAAAAGGGTTAAGGGTGGGCAGAGCCTGGGCCCCCCAGGCATCAGGGTGTGGGTAGAAGGGCGGGGTTTGCATGGGTAGGGTAATGGTTGACTA
>KN840482.1:0-49511 GCA_000832265.1 Phlebiopsis gigantea 11061_1 CR5-6
TTCTGATCGCACACCGCGCTGGGTGTAGTATGTGGGCAAGTCCTCGAGACGTGGCCAAACATGTTCAGGATACTGGGTCTCTTCTGTACGTGCACTGAGGTCCTCATAGCATACCATACGCTCTTAACCGCACGCGATCGCAGTGGCCTCTCGCGAGAAGAGCTCCGGGCCCAACGATCAGGAAAACGAAGACGCAATCGGAGAACGACTTGTTCGAGTACCCATCGAGGAACTTCGGACGAGCGAAACGTACTAGTTCAGTGTGGATACTTCTTCATTCAAGCCGTCCACCAAGCCCTGTACGTCTACCCAGATACGATCTCATTTCGGCATTGCTACAATATCACGAGATGAAAAAGCGCACTACGCTGGCGTACGTTACACCCCGCGCGCGGAAGAGGCTGCGCCGAGGGAGATAGTGCCGCTGTGTTGACTCCTGTGGATCTTTGAAGGGCGGCCCTCGTTTTTCGCTAGCGTCCTCCGAGTTATTGGCGGCGCCGACGGTAGTGGTTAGAACGCGCTTCTTCGCCGGACAGTTGAGGTATTTGTCCATTGCCCTTGTATCTGTGAAAGCGATTTTGATGTCCTTCTCGCCCACCAGTGATTCCTGGACAGCCGAAAACGACTTGAGAATATCCTCGTAGGCATATTTGGCAACCTGGAAGTCGCTCGTAGAAACGTCCTCCTCAGCTTCGAAGTAGGCGGCCATGAGGGTCTCGCGGATAACATTGAGCTCCTTGCCAATGGCCGAGAAAGGGGGCAGGAGTGGTCCCAACGCCTGCGTCAGGGCAGTTTCCGAGGTGAGAAAACTTTCCCTGAAACTGCCATCGAGATCAGGGTGCTCTCCGAGAAGGCGGGTTCGACGGACCTCGATTCCCTGCGTTTTTCACCGCCCAATCCTGGGTGGATACGCCTCCGCTCTAGCCGTATTACCGTTCCCTCCCAGCGAGGCCCGCCCTACCGTTGTACAGTAGCTGAAGTGACAATGTAAGAGACACTCAGATGATTCCTAGGAACAGCCTGAGCTCGAACAAGCCCTTTCTTGTGATATTGATGCAATCAGTGTAGGCCCTAATATAGAAGGTATAGTCATTACTCTGCAGTATCTGGCGCCGGACCGGCGTTTTCGCCTTCTCGACTTCGTAACACGTTCTGCGGGCAATTGATATAATTCAGAAGGCAGTGTCTAATGAAATCGGACAAAGAACGACATGTTCTGTCTAATTCCTAATTATCAGATACGGATCAGTAAACACTTCATTACTTATAGATAAACGGCCGAGCTATGTCGCCAGTGAATCAGATGAGCGCGCAATGCCCTGTCGACCCGAACTCGACCCGAACTGGACAAAATCAAACATTTATATGTGTACCACATGTGTAGAATAGGATAAGGCGGTTCTATATTCCGACTCAATTATGTAAGGATTTGTAGGCGTATAAATAAAGGCATTCGGTACACGCAACCTAGACAGTATTTGTTATACCAGAAGTAGGACACATTCAAGGCAGTCTTCTGCGAGCATACTACCTAGATGATGGCTTCTATTTCACTGTCTTTCTCAGCAGCAGCATTTCGTCCATTGACACAGTCTCTCCATATCCCCCGCATTCTACTCCTATCGCTCGCAAAGATGAACACTGCTCCCTTATACAACCTCGGGCTGTTCTGAACTTCAAGTTGGACTACCCGCCTGCGCTCCTCAACAAATACAATATAAATTTATTCAATAAGCAGTCCAAGGGGTTAGATATAGTCTTGCCTCCCCCCTTCCCCATGCTCCTCGTACCTTGCTACTAGAAAATTGAAAACGCGAATAGGCTCAGCAAGGGCGTCCGCTACACGATTCTCGTCCCCAGCCAGTCTAAGCCAGGCTGCTCGAGGTCTCAGTGTACATCACCAATTTCGCCACGACTACGTTCCCCGAGTCGGTGAAGGGGGCACTGGCCAAAGGCGTCAAGCGTATTACTGGATCGCCGCGCTTGCGATGGTCGATCAGGATGCTGATCACATTCAAACCCCCACTGGGTGCGCACTGCGAGTGTTCATATACATAGGCTGTGCATGCGTATGCCATCGCTCATCATGCCTTCTCACTGCGATGCCTCTACGGCGGTCGAGTGCTTTATTTTCTCGAAATAGCTGCATACCGCTGGCTCTTGTTGTGATCCCCCGACGTGTTCGATTGCTCATGAATACCTGTATTCTATTATGGAGGGCGCAATATGCTCTGTTCAACTTAACTTAAACTTCCTCGTGATAAAAAATGTGTCCCCTCAGCTTCACTTACCTGACCGCCTGATCTTCGTTACTCCATCGTGTGGCACGGTGTGGTATTCGCGTCCAAAAGATAGGACTTACTGCCAAGTAGGACATGTCACTCTCAAATTCGAGATGTGTAGGAACCTCTCACGGGACTCGGAGAAACCTTCGGCCATCGGTGTTGATGCCTGCGACGCCTGGATGCTAGGCCATATTCACAGAGCGGGACGACCCATGCCACGCGGAAAATATATGCCACGAGGCTGAGTGGCTACGCAGGAGCGATAGGGGCTCACCCCCGTCGGTACCGTGGCCATCTGAGACCGGGAACGTGGCGAGGACGAAGTGGCGCCCGATCTCCGGAAACGACAGCCACGCCACAATATTGGTACACGCACCTCCACAGACCATTTTCAGAGCGCCCTCGGAAGATACAGCCCCCGTGGGTTTTTGTTATTTTGCATAGTGAGTCTCAGGTGTATGAGTTGAGTTTAGAGGAAGTGGTGACTCTGAGAAAGGAGGTGACACGCGGTAGTCACGTTCCTCTAGCCGATAACACTGGCAATGTTCTAGACTACCAGGCGATATACCTTAGGCCGTTCAGAGCTACTATACGTGGGCACGCGATCAAAGAATCACTTACGTATCGATTGTCAGTCCTTGTGTGGCCTGGTAATGCAGATCAACACGAGGCTAACTCGACTCAGGTCACGAAAGGAACCTAAAGCGTGTACAGAGATGTGGGCGACGTATCCCAACGGCCACCAGCTTTCACGCACCATAATGGGAGCTTTCAATATTGGACACATTGCTTCATCGTGGCGAGCACTCATGGGAGTGGTCCTCGGGTAAAGATATATGATAGCCTTTCTCCCTCCCGTAATTCGTTCAGCAACAGCACCTCCCCTTCAAGTCTCTCAATCAGCCTTCCTATCATCCACTCAACTTTCCACTCACACCAATTCCTCATTTCGTTACCATGAACGCTGATACTCTCGAGCACCTTAGCAAGTCTATTCTCCGCGCCCCTCTTAGTACCGGCGGCGTCCATTACTTCGATCACTTGCATACGATGAGCACAGTAAGATAAATTTTCCAAAGGTCGACGCCGCCCTATATGATTTAATTACATCAGCTGATGCTAATACGAACTTTGATCTCGCCCAATTTACCGAAACGCCCGAAAGATCCTCGCAAGTTGGTGCGGTGTGGACCGTCGTTGATCGATGTAATTGGCACACATTGATATGTTTGTCTGGCCCACTTAAATCAAGGACGTCGCACCGGGGTTGACCTCTGTGGCTGTACGGCCCTTATATCAGTATCTTGAGGCCACATGAAATAGCACTAAGTACCAGACCTGCAGTTGGTATTGCCCACGTTGCGTCCACAACGGAGCGATTGGTACGTAGACGAGAAGCGTCGCCGCCACCGGCCGTTGACCTTACCAACGAGACTTGTGGTCTTTGCGTCAGCCTTACACCCTATTTTATAGCTTGAAAGATAAGTACGCATGGGAGATCCCAGCCTGAGTAAGAGTTCACCGCGTTTAAACCTACCGTTGAAACGACAGCAAGTCACTCCCCTGGGTAATTGATCCTTTTAACTAGGCTAGACCTCTCCGCCGAATTTCACCGAGGGCGGAACACTAGGTTGCAATCAATGTGGGGAGTCTGAAGATGACATTGATGACCGCCGGCAGTTTATTGGAGTGACAATAGCACACGCAGCATGTCAACGATGGAGGCAGTGCGTCTACCAGGAGACCCTGTAACCTGACCGCTGCGCGACGGAAGCCAATACAGACTATGTCAACACTCTAGCGCGAACTACAGATGGTGGTTCCAGGCTGTGCGGCCAGCGAGACGTCTGGCGGTGGTGGTGAGACGTTCCTGAACGGTTCCCAAACCGAGGCTGGAGAATCTCGTCGGCATCAATGATGCAATGATGCAAAGATGGGATCTCCAAGGGAGGGCGTCAATCGTCTCAGTATTGCTGCCTCAAAAGTGCCTGACTCTCCTCGAGCCTCCCTCACATCGCCATCTCTCCTGCCCCCACATCTCTACATATTTCTCTCCCAAATCTTGCTTATTTCCCCTCATTTTATCAGACAGAAATGAGTTCGTCGTTGCCTCCAGTCCCCCCATCGCCCGGCGTCGGTGCGCGTCGCAAAGGGCCCAAGTCGCTACCGCGATTACCGATGTCTGTCTTTACACCGCCACCCTCAGGAACGTCAGATAACTTTCCCCGCCCGCCGAGTCCAAGTACGATTATTCCTGAGAAGGTTATCGACGCCCACGTCGTCGCGCCTGGGGGCGATCTCAGCAAATGGACACAGGAAATAGACTCAGCACTGAGTGGCAGGATTGCTGGTGCCGTGGTATCGTTGACCGGTACTGAGCCATCCGAGATAGAGAAGGCGATTGAATTGTACGTATGTACGCATCTTACGGAGGTCCAAGAACTCAGCACCACCCAGGCTACGCTCAAGCGCGTCGCAGACACCAGCTGTTGCGATCCTTGTTCCCTTCTCCCTGGATCAAGGAGTTCCGGCAGAGACCCCGGCATACCTTTCTTCGCCAAGCACCACGGGCCCTCGCATTGTTCTTTCTACCGTATACACACGCTATAACCCCAGCAGCGTGGAAGCTCTCCGATGGGCTCTAGAGAAAGGCTTCACCATCGATATTGACATCGAGACGAACCTCCGAGCCGGCGAAGGTGCTTGGGAAGACCTCGAGGAGTTCCTCACCAAGGCCATCCCGACAGCATTCACCGGCAAGATCATTCTCTGTGCGTTCTCATCTTCTCACCATACACTCTGCATCGGACGGATCTCTGATCTATGCTCTTCGTTGTACAGCCAACATCTTGCCGCCTCCGGATGATTTATCGCTGCCGATAGTGAAGCTGCTCACCCACCCGTCCTACAACGACTACCAGTCGCAGAGTGCTGCGCTGTCTCTGTACGCAAACGTCTTCATCAAGTTCACACCTCCCGTTTGGGGCTCTCCTACGCCTGCGGCACCAGAGGGCGAACCCACCTCCGACACGTTCGACAAGAAAGAGTGGAAGAAGCGCATCAAGATGTACAGTAAGTTCGATGTTCCTATAACCTGGGAGGCTGCTGCTGACAGGATCCGCCCTGTAGTCGGTCCTGCACTTGAGGCGTTCGGCTACGAACGCATTCTCTTCGGCTCGTCGCCGTCGCCGTCGTCCCGCGCTAAGTCGTCTGCGGGCGACTGGTACGAACTCGCGCGCGAGTCTTTCGCCGAGCTGGGCACGGAGCAGGAGGACATCGATCTTGTGTTCTTCGGTAACGCGAAGCGAGTGTACAGCTCGTGAGCAGCAGTCCTAAATTACAGAGGGTGGTACCGTCCGATAGAGGGTACTCATAAATGTTGGAACTTAGGATGTAATGGAATCAGCCCAGGCTCATGATGAGTTGTATACCTGTGGAACAAACATATAATGTAACGGTGCTCTATCTATCGAATATTTATGTTGGTAGTCGCCTGTGCAATCAACAGAACAACACGTAAAGACATATAGTAGGTGTAGTAGGTGTACGATTGTTCTACGCTAGCTCTATGACGTGTAGGATTATGGGTTTGATACCGGACTATCTGAAGTGCTGCCGCGCAACCGACACTGACATCTAGTCTTCGTCCTCTCCAAGAGGCGTCTCCCCAGCCAAGGGCGTCTTCGACGTCCTTTCGAACAGGAACGAGACCGAGCCTCCAGGCAGCGCTTCCACGGGGAGTGGCGGCCGCGTCGCTTCGAGCACGCTCTCCAGGTCGACAGCCTCGAGCAGCGAGCTCACGCGGGACTGCTGCTTCTCGCCGCCACCGCGCTCCGCGTCCCGGCGGGCCTTCGACGGGGGCGAATAAACGAGTTTGTGCAGGATCGCGTCTTGAATACGCTCGGTCGCGTTCGGCCGGAGGCAGTTGATGTGGGTCCACTGACCGAGCGCGGCGAGCTGGGCCTTCTTCTGGCGAAGGTACTAGGTGGGAAAGCGGATGGTTAGGGTGACGAGGGAAGAAAAGGAAATATATGTACGGACTTCCTTGTCCCCCTTCTCGATATCCTCTGGCGTCACGGCGGATGCCTGGATGAACCCTCTTTCAGAGTCGCTGCCATCCTCATCACCGCCGGTCGAGACCGACCGTCTCGACTCTTCCCCCGTCGCGGCTATACGCCCTGTTCCTTCGTCACAGGGACATTCCAAGAGCTCGTGGGTATGGCAGGCCGTGTTGGGATGGATAGTGAAGATGTCCCTCAGCTAAGGCGCAGAGGTGGCATTAGCACAAGATCGGGTGGCTCCCCCTTGAAAACAGCGCACATCTTTACGGGTGAATGAATCAGACTTAGACTCGGAGCCGCCCTGCAATGTCGTAAGCCTGTCAACCTTCGCGTACCGCCGCCACACCATGCGACCACACACCTTGCCGAGTAACGCTGTGAAGAGGAAGGTGAGATCGAGGCATCAACGATCACAGCGCAGCAGATACGTACAATCGCTCAATCCGAGTTTCGTAACCTGTCTTTGATATATTTTCTCTATAGCGCGACAGCTTGAGTTAAGTTACTCCAGATACTAAGAAGAGAGCCTACCATCGATGCACCCGGCGGTCAGGAAGCGGTAGATGAAGACTGGCCGTTTCTGACCATCGCTGTCTCGAAGTTAGTTCAATGCGGACGCGGCGTGTCTGGAACTCACCGATGGATTCGGGCCATGGACTGAAGATCATGGCTATGACCGATATATCGTAAGCTTCGGGCCGCAGATACAAGATTAGAACTTGCCTAGGGTTCCAGTCGGAGTCGACCAGGCATAGCCGAGAGGCACCGATGAGATTCAGACCAACACCGCCGGCCTTGGAGCTCAGGAGGAATACAACTATTTTGATTGAGCGGGCTAAGGTGTGTAAAGCTGATGGGACTTACAGCGCTGCTTCTGGGAAGATTTATTGAACTCGTTGACGTAGTCTTGTCGCTTTTGCGCCGCCGTCGAACTAGCAGCCGGGTCAGGAAGTGGGGTTCACAAACCAAGGCGAGTAGAGGCCGCTGCTCACCCGTCCAACCGGAGGTAGGTATATTGCTTTTTCCGGCAGAAGGCCTCGATCACGTTGAGCGTCGATGTGTAATGTGAGACGATGATACATTTCTCCTCAGTGCCCTGGTAAAGTCCTTCCTTGGTCAGCATTGTCCAGGGTGACCCAGCGGTGGTGTATCAAGTGCGTACCTTGTAGATAGCGCGCAATAAATTGGCCAAGGCGATCAATTTTCCTGAAGGTCTCAGATTAGCACTATCGTGCACCGAGAACTCCGGAACGCTTACCGCTCAACGAAACGTCGTCCACTTGAGCACGCTCAGGCAAGAGTTGTGCGGCGTCGGCAAAAACACTTTTTTTGATCTGATCGTTCTCCACATTTTTGCCGTTCTCTTTGGCTTTGTCTGCGGCTGCTTTCAGTAGGATCGGGCTGTTACTGACCTTAGTCAGCATGCCAATGAGAGCAAGTGACTCGGCAGTTGAATTGCGGACGAGGTTATCGAGTTTGTCCGCAGAGAGAATCCGTAAAAATATGTCACGCTGGAGCAGCGTCGGGGTGATGAAGACGACGTATTCATCTGTGGGAGTATTTGAACTAGGTAACTAGGTTACAGCTCGACGACAAATATACTCACACTTGGGAGGTAAGTAGCGCTTGAGGATACTAGCGTCCCTACGCAACACAAAGGACTTGGCAGTCTCGAGGAGCTGGGGGTAGGGGGTCAGATCGAGGCAGGAGGTTCTAAAGAGCCCACGCACCTGGTGTAGGCGGGCCTCGCCAAGTTCTTTCTCTTTGGCCGAGCAGCCGGGCGCGCGGCTCTTGAGGATGGGAACTTCGTACAGCTTCTTGAAACTATTGGAGTTGCCTGCAGCTTCCTCAGCATGTCTGTCTGAGGTCAACAAGAGTAGACAGACCTAAGAGCCCCGGATTACAAAATTCCGCCTAGGATCGGAACATTAGGATAGGAGTCAATCAAGGGCTTGAGAGCATGCATGTACGTACCATAGCGTGAAACTCGCCCAAATCGTTTTGGATAGGCGTTCCCGAAAGAATGATCCGTCTGGGCGTGCTGAGGACCTCGAACATCGTGGACGTTTTGTTGTTCGCTGATTTGAGTCGGTGACCTGCAAGCCGCTCGTGGATTAGTTCACTGGAATCAACTAGTACCGGTAGATTTGAGTTCGAACCTTCATCACATATAATGAGTCCAATTGGAGGACTAGAAACGCGCAAAAAGACGATGAGACCGGCGTCGATCGAGTGAGTTTATGACACGAGTGGCTCACATGCAGTATTGTAACTCTGTTCTGGAAACAGGTAAAGACGCTAAGCCGTCGCACTTTTGGTAGTGTGATCAACTTACATGACAGTACGAAGCCGCTCATATCCTATGATCAGCACATGGTGGATTCGCCTGGGCGAGTGGTTGAGCGTCATTAAAACGATCCGCGAAGGACGCTTACGAGTTCACAAACTGAGTGATGCCATTTTTATCCTTGTCGCCCATGAATATACCGAGTCGGTCGCGGCCCAGCCTGCCAGCCAACCTCAGTATCCCCGAAGAAGATGACCGGAAAGTCTCACCATTTGTGAAACTCATTCTTCCAGTTCTGTGACTATTTGTCAACTTCCGAAGCATCGGAGCGTCAGAAAGGAGACCAACGTTTATGAGCGATACTGGGCAAACGATCATGACCTTGCCCACGGTAGGCCCAACATTGCCGTACGGATTCTGCTCTAGTTGCGGTGAACGATTTAGACAGTGGACTAGACATTCAATGAGTAGACGAACTCAAGAGCGTCCATACTAGGGTGATAGTCTAATCAATGTAAGCGCGATGCGTCACCCGTGACAGGGTGTGCCGTACCTGTAGCGTCTTCCCCATGCCCCTGTAAAAGAAATACATTAGTGGGCATGAACTCCCGAAGAGCTGGGCCGCATACATTTCGTCCGCAAGGATACAGCCTTTGCCGTCATGACCCTTCATAGCCATAACACATTCATACATGAATTTCACACCTTCAACAAGAGCTCAGCGCATCTCGCAATCTGAGTGGAACGAGAGTCCTAACCTTCGACCTGGTGAGGCCTCAGCTTTCGGGCAAGGATAGGGTCAATTACCACCGAAACGACAGGTGAGTTCCTGACCGAGTAAGACGCACTATTAGCGCACAGAAAACTCCTAACAACGCAGCGATCTTCGCTTACTTTTTATTGTATTTGGCTATATGCGCAGCATCAGGTAGCTGCATAACGACCGCGCCCTCGGCCTCAGGGTCATGGCTGCGAATACAGCCATTAGCGTCTATATGGCGTTTCGGCAAGGTTTGTAACTTACAGTGGACCCTTGGCTTTCTTTTGTTGGGCAGGCGCGTAGAACGAAGCTGCAGCAACATACCTCCTTCCCGTGCTAGCGGCAGGACTTGGTTTTGAAGACACTGGCGGTGTCTCAGGCGCGAGAGCTGCATCGACATCAATAGCTTCCAATTTCTTCTTCCTGGCCTCTATGAACAATGGGGACTCTGCTTGACTTAGCAGCTCGATGTCGTCGTCAAGCTCTTCGGCGCCGGTGACGCTCGGCATCTCCGTCCGGGAAATCTCATGGTCGACCTCGAAATCCTTATTGCCGATGCGATTCTCGTAACCAATGTAAATTGGCGTTCCGTCCCATCGCTTCGTGCCAATGCTGTAAATCGCTCGGTCACTAGAAATACTAAGAGTCAACAGAAAAGCCCACTCACATCAGACCTTTCTCCGCGACCAGCGTCAGCTTGTCGCCTCTGTGCATGAGGTAGGCATCTCCGTCCCACGTCTTGTGCTTCTTGTGCTGGGGCTTACGCCAGTTCACGTACCAGTACGACGGTCGACCCTCCGTGGGCGCATGACCAGACAAAGGAGGCACTGCAGCCTTCTGGTTCTGGTTCACAGCGGAAGATTCCACGGCGACACCGTCGGCTGACCGCCCGGGAGCATGAAGGAGGGATGGCGTCTTGAAGCCGCCGATATTCTTAGGTCGCAGCGGTACATACTGCTTCGTGGCGGTGCTTGAGCTCCGTAAGACAGCAGAGCTCGAGCCCGACTCGGTGTCCGCGATGCTACCAGAGAAACAGGTCCCGGACATGAACTCCGACTGTTTTATCGCGTGATCCACCCGGACATCTTTACCACCAATGATGAATTCGGCATCGGGGCCTATCTTGTCGAGCTCTATCCCGGTCGGCTTTCCACATGATACCCTATAATAGCAGCCTAAATTAAGTCGCATGTATGCGTGTCGAAGAACGCACCTGCGACCGTCTTCACTGTCAAATAACTCACACCAGTTTCCTTTCACGACCATTATGCCGTCGAAGTCCCACGTCTTGTGCTTCTTGTACTGTGGATTGCGCCTGAAATTTGACCTGAGCCTATCCGTGAAGAGACTTCGAAAAGGATTTTCATACCATTGCACCGACCAATGCGTGTCCTTCCCGCGTCTCGTCGGCGTTCCGGTCTCTGCGCTGTCGCTCGCATGTCTTTTGTTTTGGTGAATGCCCGAGTGCTCTATGTCAGATTTTCGTTTATTGCCGCCGTTCAGAAAAGGACTCTGGTAGGACGGCATGGATATCGCCGCTGAGGATGGCTGTCGAGAGCAAGAAGTATGGCGCCCAAGCATCAACGAGACACGCGACGCGACGCGCATACCCTAATTGAGGTCACGTGGACGCATCATCGAAAAGGGTCGTAAATATATTCGTATTTAATATAACGCGGGCGCAAAAATAAATCGACAATGCAGAACGGAATAAGGGATGACCGTTAAGCTGGACCAGGGTACACGCTTAAAACGGGGCAATGCCTGTCCCAATTAAACAGTCAAAACTTGATCCTGGCCAGTGCAAGACTTTAAATTGCGCCGTACACCGGCTCCCCGTCGACGATAGTCGCGAGAAATTCTGTCTGAAGAATTTTCGCAGGATCGACAGTCATGATATCCTGAGAAAGAACGACATAGTCGGCACGCTTGCCCGCGGTGATGGAGCCTAGGACCTCTTCGGTAAACGAAGCGTATGCCGGGTCCAATGTCATGCCTGCACAGTGGAATAGAGTTCGTAAGACTGAATAGGTGTGAGGACCGCTGATCGCATCTTCTCACCTTTCAGAGCCTCCTCGCGGGTCATGCGCTGCTCCGGGAACCTAAGCGAGTTACGAGGAGTAGGGATCAGCTATGAGCTCAGTAGATGCGCCATTCTCCCCATCGCGTGAGCGACTGGGAGCGAGTGGTCCCGAGAAAAAGGCACTCACCATCCATCGGGTCCATGAGGTGACGTGCCCTCTGCTGACAGGCGGGTGATTGCGGCATAGAACCCGGTCAGAGGGTTGACACCCTCTATGGGGAAGTCGGAGCCCAAGGTGATGCGCGCTCCATGGTCTAGCACGCTTCGGAATTTATAGAGCCCCTTCACACGTTCAGCTCCCTACTGCTTGGTAAGAAAGAGTACCCAGGAGAAGCAGATAGTCACTGACCAGTCGCTCTTCGGCATACCACATGTCATCAGTACTACAATTGAAGAGGAAGTCAGTCAATAGGAAGCTCATACAACGGCTCGTGAGCGGCAGTGCTCACGCATGAGTCGGTTGTACACTGGCAATAACTATAGCCATCGCGAATGAATGGTAAGCCAGAGCAAACTAGCCAGATCAGCGGAACGAGTTTACCACCGAGATCTCCGAATCTAGCGATGTCCCGGTCGGCAAGTAACTGGGCGTGCTCGAGACGCGGCCTGAGTGCCTTCACGTCCGCGTCTTTGAGAGCCACTTCGAATGCATCGAGAACAAGTCCGTTTGCGCGGTCACCGATAGCATGAACATTCTTGAACCGGTAGAAATCGTGACGAGAGATTAGCATATTGCGGGTCGGTACGGAGCTCGTACATACCACCTGCCAGCCATCTTTAAGGAATCGCGGTATAATGTCGTTAAGAAGTTCAGGATCGATGCGCATGACTCCGCATGTCGAAGGATTGTCCGCATAGGGTTCGTAGAGCTGTGTGTCGCGATCAGGAAATTACCCAATGAGCGTTCATCTCGCAAGAACTCACCGCAGCACCCCCAGATCGTAGAGCACCTGCCCAAAGGGGCGGAACAGGTCAAAATCTGCAGTATAGTGTGGCAATGTACGTACCATCTGCGAATATTTTCACGCTGCGCGCCGTCAGGCGGCCGTTGCCCGCGCTCATCACCTTTTCTACACGATCGCCCCAGTAGCCCGCGGACTCGTTGTAATGGGTCATTCCATAAACTCGAATCTGTCAACTGAATTAAGATTCTAGTTCCGATGGATAGCGCGAGAATCAACTGACTGGGAGTTTGCCTTCTGCAGCAGCTCTGCAAGCGCGAGGCAACATCAATCAGATGTGAACGACTGCATGCGCCACCAAGGAGCAATGCGCGTTCGGCGAAAGACGTACCTTCGGAAAAACTGTAGCGATATGGGATCGAAGCCCGCGTCATGTATACTCGTCAGTCCGTGCGCCACTGCGTCCTGAACTGTCAAGTTGAAGCGCTGCTCGAGTTGTTCGTATGTTGGTTCCGGGCGCAGCGCGTTCACCAGCTCCTGCGCGTTATCAATGAACACACCTGGCACTGGGTAAGCCTAACTTCTGATAGCAACAGAAGACTCGTGGTCTTACCAGTGGGCTTGCCAGTGGAGTCGCGAATGATCATGCCCCCTTCGACTTCGTCTGGAATTGGTGCCATAGCTCGGAGGATCTTCTGCGACACCCACAACGCATGTCCATCCTTCGACTGGAGGATGATAGGGCGCCCGGAGACGACAGGATCTTTTTCTAGGTCAGCCTAAAGGTAATCAACGGCAATTCACTGTCAGCTCTACCACGATCTGTCGGAATGCGGAAATACGAACCGCAGTTGGAAAGGTCGATTGTACCCATTTAGTGTGATCCCAACCCCAGCCCTCCACAAATTTGGTCTTGTCGTGGCGGAGTTTGGGGTTCGTGTGTATGTAATCTCTGACGCGCCGGACCGTTTCTGCAAGCGAGATACTTAGGACCACAGGCAACTTCTGGCACGTAAGAGGCTGCGACTTCTTCAAACTTACCCTTGGCAGTCGCTGTACCTTCCATTGGAAGCAGTCTTGTAAACCCGTATTCCAGAATGTGTGCGTGGGAATCTGGGTTTTGAAGGTCAGCTGCCGTGGATAGAAAAGCAGCAGGCCCGAGTGAAGGGTCCATGTAGCACGGTGTAGAAACTAACCTGTTATGCCAGGAACTACGACGGCTCCTGACTTGATGAAACGAATGGGCAGCTTGCCCACCGCCGTGGCATTCTCACTAGCTACCGCCGCAGCATTTCCCCACCGTTCCTGAACACCCGCTGTACACCAGAGTTAAGCTCCAACATTGGCGTTGACAGTTGCGAATTACTGACCTAACGAGCCGATGTCCACGAACTTGCCGTCGTGTACAACAAGACACTGGACGCGAGGAGTAACGTCATCGACAGTATAGATGTTGTTTCCGTCAGGTGAGCATAGCGCATACGCATGCGAGGCCTCTCGCGTTGCAAAAGAGGTGCGAAAAATAAAGAATGCAGAAATGGACAGAGAGACTAGAGCGAGAAGATGACGAGCACCGACGGTCGACTTCGCTCTCGCAGACGACACGGAGGCGAGAAGAGAAGTCTTCTCGTCAAGGACGTCCGGAGTCAACTGGCGTTTGCGAAGGCTTGGAGAGCTGCGTGAGGTGGACATGGGTAGTCAGGAAATTAGAGGCACCAGGACCGCCACATGCCCTCTTTATATTCTTGAGGAGCTTTGGCGCCATTAGAGAAGCGAAGATACTTGCGGCAGATGGCAAGTCCACAAATGACCTGATGGTGATCTGCTATTCCGTGTTTGCGCTATGCATGTAGGTCGTGTATTTGCCTTTTCCGTAATGCAGAGTGTCAGCCACGCGTGAGCTGAGCGCAGGAAGATCACCCTGTCGGCGAACGACCGTCGGTCGGGCGCTATGCGCTGAAACATAGCGCCTTATTAGACGCGCGAATTGGCGCGGAGGAATGACTAGTGGAACATCTCCTGAATTATTCGCAGTGTAGCAGGGGGGAAAATGTGTAAGATCAGCATTCCAACACCAGAGCTATGCTCGGACGAGCACAACCGAGCGCCAGGCCGCACCAGATCTCGTTAGTCTCGCGAAGCGAGTCCACACGCAAAGGCACAGGATTGGCGCTTCATGTAGGCGCGCGCCACATCCTCTCGCGGGAAGAGCAAGCGCCCGCGGCCACGGGCCATGCCGAGCACGTGCCACGGTGAGACCCTAACCTGACGAAATCAGCCACGTCGGTGTCGTCACTGGCGCGCATTGACTGCTTGCTTCAAGACTGGACCGGTCAAGCTTTCACAACACCCTTTCCTGAGACATTACATACAGGCCTCTGCCAGTCTGGAAACGGCTTGTCCTTAACCCTCATCTTTGCCACGCCGGGCAGCAATGCCGCTCAACGACCTCGTACGCCAGAGGATGCAGCCTCTCACCTCTGCATTCACCGCGAACCGGATATTCCTCTACGGAGTGTTTAGTACGTTCGCGACGGCAGCGACTATAGCCAATGCCGCACGAGCGTACAACAACTTCTACTCTGTCTCAGTGTATCTGTCGCGGAGTGGCCGCAGCCTCCTGGTCAGTCGACCTCGCTGTATGAAGCGTCCCTGCCCACTCTTGACACGCGCATAGGTGCTGGCGAATTTTGGCTTCCTGGTGGCTTTACTCTCCGGCCGTGTCCTGCAGCGCATTTTCTTCGGACCACTGCAAGCCCGCGAAGTCGAGGCAAGTGATGCCAGTCAGACGGTGTAGGGCTCAGCTAATATGGCGTTTCCTCTAGCGGCTCTATGACCAGACATGGATGTTCGTGACTGAATCGCTGCTGGCGTTTACGATATTTCGGGACGACTTTGACATCCCTTTCGTCGTGATGTTTGGCTTCTTGCTATTCATTAAGTGCTTCCATTGGCTTATGGCGGACCGTGTGGAATCGGTGCGTGGTCGAAACTTTGCTTGTACCCTTCTGCCCGTGCAGCATCAACAGCGATGAGCTTGCCGCGCAATGTGAATGCTCGCTGGTTCATTTTTGCTCGTTGAGTTCGTGCGCTTTCCAAACGCTAACGCGCTTTGCCGTAGATGGACCAGGCCCCTTATCCTGGGCCACCCCTTCTCTTCCACATTCGCTTTGGCGCTTTATTCTGCATCCTGTGGACCGTGGATTTCATTATGCTGGTTGTTGCAATCGATAGCACGTTAGCAAACGGAGTGGGCGGAATGGTACTCTTCGCGAGCGAAGTAAGACGAGCAATCACCCATCCGTGAAATGGCAGCTGAAACTGTGCTCCCCTAGTACGCGATTCTGATGGCCAGCGCCTTCAATTCACTCGCGAGATATGGTCTTTCGAGCATCGAGCTTAGAAGAGCTAGTACCCGGGGTGGAGCGAACGCGCCCGCTTGGGAAAACAAGAGCATGTACATTTTCTACATCGAACTTTTGACTGGTCAGTCGGCTGGCAAGCGTTTTGCTGCAAGTTACTGATCCTATCCCCGCCGTTTAGACTTTATGAAGCTTACAACGTACTTGACATTCTTTGTTGTCGTCCTCACATTCTATGGCCTCCCACTCAACATCGTTCGTGACGTCTACCTTACGGCACGCTCGTTCATCACTCGCCTCCGCGCTCTCGTTCGATATCACAACGCAACACGCGATATGGATCGTCGCTACCCTAACGCTACGGAAGAGGAACTGGCGGCTTCCTCCGACCACACTTGTATCATCTGCCGTGAAGAGATGATCGCTAGTACAAATAATCAGAATGAACCACCACCACCGACGGGGAACGACGGAAATAACGCCAATCAAGCCCAGGAGGGTCCTAATGTTACCCCCAAGAAGCTTCCCTGCGGCCACATATTCCACTTCCAATGCCTGCGATCTTGGTTGGAGAGGCAACAAAGTTGTCCTACTTGGTGAGTTCTACCCCCACGATCGTGTTATCTCACGTTTTCGGCGCCCATGTCAACTTACTGACGGAAAATTCCCAGCCGCCGTACGGTGCTCGAAACAGATCAGCCCACCCGTAGCGCTGCTCAAGCGCGTGGCGCTCGTCCGCCGCCTCCACAGCCGAATGCGGCTGCCCAACCGCCGCAGCCTGGGCAACCTGTTCAGCCAGCCGGAAATGGTGCGCTCGGGTGGTTAGGCCGCGTGCTGGGTGTTACGCTGCAGCCGCCCCTCGCGCCTGGTCAGCCAGCAAATGGTCAGCTTCCTCCCGGATTCATTCCTGCCGGACCGCAAGGTGTGCAGCAAATGCCCGTGAATCCCGGCTGGCCGGCGCCTGGTCAACAACTCCCGCCAGGATATCCTTACCCATATCCGTACCATCTGCAACCCTTGCCGCCCCAGCACTTACAACCTCCGCCTGTATATAGAGGATTCTATGGTCCGGGGAATGTATGGCACCCGTGGGGCGTGGACGGCCAATGGCAGCCTCAAGGACCACAGGCTGCTGGGCCGGCAGAACAGCCTAACCTGGACGGCGCGCCGGCTGCCACTCAAGCCCTTCAGCCCGAAGCAACGCACGGTGGTCTATCATTGAGCCAAGCTGCTGGACAAGATCCTACTCCCACAACCACAAGGCCACAATCGACCCAGGATACGGCGTCTCTTGCAGGGCCGGCACCAGGTTCTCAGTCTACCCCATCGACGGAAACTGCTTCCTCTGCTGACGGATCTCTCTCGGTTACTGCCCGAGAGGCAGCAGCCTTGGCAGCTCTGCGTAGACTCGAAAGCACTTCCAAGCTTCCCAGTACTAGCTCACCGTCAGAAAATCACTCTCCAGAGAACGCGACCGCTAGCGGTGCTACTGCTCTAGCAAATGATGGGTCCGCGAATGAATATGCATCTGGTGTGTCACACGCCCCGACCTCGGGCGGTCCAGGTTCAGTTCCTTCGGGAAATATCGACTCAACAATTTCATCATCAACACACCAGCAGCAACCGACCGCAGACGCTCGTCCTCAAGTACCCTCTCTGATACCACTGTTAGATCTCGCGAACCCTCAGCAGCTGCCTGCCTTGCCTCCAAACCCGCAAGCGCTTCATTATTACCAACAGCAGCTTGCAGCGCAACGGTTCCCATACCGTGTGCCGGCACCGCCTGGCCAGGGCCACCGATCATCTGGGCAGCCATCCGGGTCGCAACCTCGCCACCGCCAGCAAGGGCCTCGCGCCCCTCTGTCGCAGCTGCCCCCCACGCTGACCGACGAACAACTCGCCCGCTTGGACAGACTGACACGAGACGCCATCGACGAGCGCCTGCGCGTCTTGGAGGGCGTTTCGAGTGCCGTGTTCCGCTGCGTCGAGGAATTGACGAGGATCAGGAGCGTGCTGCCGGCGAGGGAGGAGGCTGGGCTCGCTGCGCAAGCCGCGGCGGCCTCAAGCGTTGCCGAGCAGGCCTCTCCATCTGCCGCGGGTTCTGCGACCGCGGACAGGAGCGCGGGTGCGGAGCCTCAGGGTCCCCAGCTGCCCGCTGCAGTCACGCCCAGAGCACGAGCACAGAGCCTTGCGAGTACGACTGCGCAAGATGGTTCGTCGAGTTCGTCAAGCTCGAGCTCGTCATCCGACGGCGCCGTGCATGGTAGTGACGAGCCTATCTCGGCTGATCTCACTACCACCGAGTGACTTCAAGGTTAGGTCCGCTCGAGTCTTCTTACGATGTGTGTATTTGGATTGCTATCGCACTTTTTTTCTGATTGCTGCTGAGTGGAGCTTCTGTGTATTATCATCCCCTGGGAATGCGAACGGCTAGTTACAATATTGACTAACAGCGTTTATGCCGTGACGAGAGCCTTGGCGCGGGCAGCGACCAAGTCCGTGTCAACAGATGACCTATCGACCACGGCATAAAATTGCTTGAAGATGACTCCTATGTTCTTTTTGTTGTCCGTTTTTGCAATGACCTCGCTAAGCCTGCGGTCAATTTCAGCTTCGGAAAGTAGCGGAGGGATGAACGTTTGCAGGAAATCCGCTTCCGTGCGCTCCTTTTCTGCCAAATCAGACCGCGAAGCCTGCTCGAACTGAGTAGCAGACTCTGTCTGTGACGTATGTACCGGTCAATGTCGGCTGCCCCTGCTGCGACTAAGGACAGGTACACTCACTCGCCGCGCGACCGCTTTCCGGAGAATGGAAACGATCCCCGTGGCCGGTAGGGGGCTCGGCTGTGCCTTGTCAGCAGTGTACACCTCTGACAGGACGGACTGAGATAGCATGTTTTAGTACGCCAGTGTCGTGGTAGAAGCAAGCCTACTAACCCGAATCGTCGTGGATTTAATGGTGTCTTTGCCCTAGTCAAACGCGCAGGGTAATTAATCGCCTCTGCAAGGAACGCAAAAAAGGACTCGCCTTCATCGCCAGTTTGAGCTCACTCGTGAGACGCTTTCTGAGGTCTGAAACAGCGTTATGACCTCCGCGAAAGTTTAAATTCGGCGAGTGCTCACCTTCTTGCTCAGGCGCTGTGCTGTATCGCATGCCACGTCCGGCCAAAAGACGCGTTTGCGCGCGAGCACCAGACGCGATTCTGAGCATTCTTAGGGTAAAATTATACTTCCGGAGGTTAGGTTTGTATGTCTTTCGAAACAAGTATCAGACCCAACGGAGGTGCAGGCTTGGTCCCGGGGTGAACGTCGCTCGGAGGAACTTGAACGAGGCGCGCCTATAGCCGAGCACGGAGGGATCAATTGACGCCCACATGTGTGCTTCTGCGCCAAATTGGCAACCGCTGTGGTTGGACGGCTTACCGCGGCGCTCGCGGGAAAACGAGATTGCCGTAACAGTGCAGTACACAGGTCCAAGCAACCTGCATTCCAGTATCCCGTCGAGCGGAACCTACCGTCATCAAGAAGCGCAATGTTTGCGCCGTAGGGAGATGATCCTCGCTCGGGCCAATCGCCGCCGGGGCTGCTCTGGGGACACCAGAGCCACGCTCGATCACACATGTTGGTCGGCTGTTGTACATCTCATCAGAATCTGCTGTAGATGTTTACATGTTACTAGTTCACTGCTACCACCCCATTTCAAAAGTAGGTGCTTCTTAGAACAAACCGCTCCAACGCTCTGTAGTCCGCCCGGTCTTTCGCTACAGCCCAGATCCAAGCATCTACCTCCGGGAGGGTGATTGTTTGCAGCCAGAGCAGTTCTTTACCGCCGTTTCCGCGTATCTCTGATTCTTCAAGCCCTCGGGCCGTTTGCACGATCAGCTCACAGGCGTCGACGGCCGCGGCGCGAAGTGTGAAGGCTTGCTCGGCTGTGAGAATCGGACCCTCCCGCGGCGGTTGTTTCTTCGAAGCTGATTCCTTATCAGGAACAGGAGGCGCATCACCAAGCAACTGGCTGAGAATTTCTTGGGTCCCCGCAGCCGGGAATACGTCCCTCAGGCCGAAGGAGGGTTCAGAAGTTGAGAGATCGATTACGCCGAGATGGACGAGCATGGATGGGATGACGTTATCCGAAAAGACAGGTAAGTTCTCTGTTCGTGGAATGGGAATAGTTGAACCGGGGGATTTCCCAAAGCGTAAAGCAACGGCATGCAGAGTGAGCATCGCTTTTTTGAAACAGTATACAGCTGTGAAGGAGGTCAGCCGACGAGGGCGGTCGTTATCAAGCAAGGATCCTACGTTGACCGTCGACGATAGCCATATCTTGGAATGCAGGAATGGCCCTCACCAGCTAACCAAAGGTTAAACGTTAATCGTCGGGTTCACATGAACTGTCAATGACTTACCCGTTCGAGAATGACATCGCATTCTGGGCTCCCCTGCTGGTCGTCGCTCCTCCTCCGCACTTTCTCGCCTTCCTTCAGAGCCTCTAGTACGAAGGCACCAAGGTCTTGGTATCCACTTTTGACAAGGAAGTCGCCAGTCTCCTTCAAAACTCTAGTCACCATCTCCACAACCTCCCATACCGGGCCGCCGAGTTCCCCGAGCGTGACCCCAGGGAGCGAGGCATGTGGCTTGTCAATGTGAATCTTGCCCGCAACTCCCATCAAGTCGGCGACTTTGCCTTCTTCGATAGTTTGCATCCCGCGTGCCGATAGCAGGTCACCTTCATCACCCACTGATGAGGAGATATAGAGCGAAAAGACGAATGCCCTAATATTGTCGAATGCGCCCCGCCCTGTCGCTTGATGTAATGGGACGCGGTATCCTGACGCAAAGTTGAGAAGTGACAGCAGCGACAGAACATTCAACTCAGCGAGCACTGAGGGAAAGTTCAGCGGCATGACCATGCCGTGTGCTACCCGGAGACGTTCGAATGTGGCTATGAACGATGGGGAGAACAGAAGACGTTTGATTGCCTCCGTGCTAACCTAAAGAGATCAAATGAGTTCCTCCTTCCGATGCCAAACTATATAACACGAGGGAAAGTTGTTTTGGTCGGTGGAAGGCAATGTAATCTGGTGTGTCTTGTGGCACGATGTGACACAAGCACACTGCACTACTCGGTGGCATGTGGTGATTGTGTTCAGCCACCTCTCGTGCGGTCCCCGAGCTCGCTCTGCAAGGCGTGTACACAACAGACTCACGGTTATGTTCGCACGTTCTCGCAAAGATTTGCATGATTCCCGTACAGAACGTATGTAGCTCCCACTAGCGGGAAGGGGAACCTGCGATGATGGCATGTCTGTGGAATTCAACGGTGTCAGACGGCGTAGACTACCATATCCTCAAAGCCCCTTACCTTTCTGTTTGCAGGTAAACGGGATGCTTGGCAATATGATCACTGTCGAGTCGGTGCGGAGCGCACGCCTCGGAGCTTCAACACTTTGATGGATTGAAACCCAGATGAACCGACATAACGAACCGCGTTTGAGACGGTACCACTCAACCCGCTCCCTAACATTCCACCTCCTCCTCCGTCTGGGCTTGGTGCTCTCTTTTACTATATTAAATACGCCCATTCTTTTGCAAAACCGTATTGCGCCACACATCTCTTGATTTATGACCACTTCAACAGGAGACCACCTCACCACCTCTCGAATCTCCCGACTACTCAGACCACTCCGCGCGAAATGTCTCAAACTCGCGTCGTATACACCAGAAGAAACATCGCTGTTGTCGCGGGGCGGGCTTCTAGTAACGTACGGGAACTCATCCCGCCAGAACAACGTTGAGTCTATGTTACACCACGATCAGCCTCCTCTAGCAATCATACCTGCGCCAGAAAAGCTCAGTGCTCTCAGTAAGCTGGACCGTAATTCCAGGGGGAAGCTGGAGCTCTCCAAGAGGATATACGACGTACGTGACGCGTTCAAAAACATATTGCAAGCTGCATTGCAATCCGCTCCTGCTGCGAAGAGGTCCTCTGGCCACGCCCAGGCCTCAGAGAGTCGTATCAGGAGCTTGGCCGCGTTATGTGCAGCTACTGTGGGCGAGCACATAGAAGATCAAGTTCAAATTGCCAGGGAGGAGAATGAAGAAGCAGATCAGGACGACGACGAACAGTTGAAAGTCATAGATACACTCTACGGGGCCGTATACCCACATTATCGCAAGTAAGCATATTCATTTTCTGGCGTGAATGCAAACTGAAGTCTCCAGATATACCATCGTCGCACATGCATTGTCAATTATTCTGTCCATTTGCTCATCCGACCACACTCTCCTCACTGTGCTCCTCGATGTCACCATCACGCATAATCTCGTTCTAGAATCGCGTCTCCTCCTCCACAACATCTTCCGCTGTATAATTCGACCATCCACTAGTGACCGTCACGCTGCGCTACCGATCTGCCACCCTGCTCATACGCGATACCTTACCCAACTTCTCGATATCTGTTGCCGGCCCCATTCGTATTTAGCGTTCAACGAGGCAGCCTTTGTGAACACGCTCTCAGAGGCCTATTCTGACTCATCTACGTCTGCCTTAGTGGACTTCTGGACCTGCAAGGCCGTGGTTCGCTTAGCGAGGGTTCTGCGCTCGCGGGACTACACCGCGTTTTTGTCCATGTGCTTATCCGCTGAAACCTTCCTCTCATCTCATCGCGAGCTTGCTTCAAGGCGCGGAGGAAAGGGTCCAAGTTGCGAACACGGTTTTGACGGTGTCGCCGAGCGCCTTGGGAAATGGCTAAGCCATGCTTGTCAACGCTTGCACGACACCTCCTCTTCCCCGGATCCTAGTACCCTACAGGAGCTAGCGATTATTTCGGACATCCTCACCCGCGCTAACGCCTGTCAGTTCCATCGCTTACACTGGTCGGCGGACGCGGATGTCCTCACGAACGCCATCGCATCCCTATCTGTAATGTGCGTGGCGTCTCCCACATCCGCCTACCTCACGCTTGCCGCGCTAGACAGCTGCCACTCGATCCTCCGTGGGGTCGAGCCTAAGCCCGGCCTATTTGAGATTCTAGTCGCTATCGCTACACCCCAGACACCGGAGAATGATGCCCCTTCCACGATGAAATTCCTGTCGTTTACCATCCCTGTGCTACAGGGATGGGCGCACGCGCTGCGTAGCCACTCGTATCATCTACTGGAGTCGTCTCTGTGGTCAAGCGCGTTGACCCACATTGAAGGTTCGACACCCGAGATAGGCTCACACTACGACCCTGCGTCCCACCACAACATATTCCATACGGAGCTCGAACGCCTACGGTGTGAACTAGTCAGAAGGGTCGAGGATGCGGAGAGGCGCTGCTTCAACGATCGTGGGGAGCTGCAGGTTCTCAGTACGCGAACGCCGCGCAAAGGCACTCTCGCGGACGGCGAGTGGCGCTGGGAAGACCTCGTCGGATGCTGGGTGCAGAAGACCCCTGTGTGCGGCGCCCCTGCCCTGCGGGCCAAGAGACGTCGCTCCGCAAGGGAAGACCCACCGCTTACGACCAAGCACGCACGGAGAGAGATCGCAGGGCCATCCGCGCGGAATGCAGTAACCATGCCGAGACGACGTCTATCAGAACGCGCTGCGTCTGTCTCCTCCAATACCACCTCCAGCACGGCTACGATCGTGCCGCGGCGACCATCGATGTTTCATCGCCGGTCATCGAGGCCGTCCTCCGCACAAAGTTCTGCCACATCCTCTCGGCTACCGACGCCATGCGATGAGAACGTGCTCCCAGCCCGCCCGGCGCGGAAGAAGCCATCGTCGTCTCGCAGAACGTCGAACTTTGTCTCGATCTTGCGGGACGCCCAGGTCAACAGGATCGTGCTGCACTCGGACAGATTGGAAGATGACGATGGCGCTTGGCTGCGTGCCTCGGGCGATGTAATGAAGAGATATCCTGCGATAACTCAGTCGGACCTGAGCGAGGACGAAGCTGACGCCAGTCTCGATGCCGATGACCACTTGTTAACGGCGGAACATCCCTCGTCGGACGATGTGTTGGATTTGTTTGCCTACCGGTCCTCGGAGTGGTGAGAATGTCGGCGTCGGCGTCCACTCGAACATGTATTTCGATATTCTTTGCCGCCTTGTATCAGCGTAACGTAATCATCTCTTGAAAACAGCATTCTTGTATTGTTTCAAATGAATTTCAACGTTGATTGCCACTTTAAAGTAGAACTCCCCTAGTAACTTTAACTTTACATGATACGCACACGGCTGCCCAAAGGTATAATTGTTTCTGACCGTGAGCCAAGTGCTCCGGTCGACATGTCAGTCTACAAAATAAGCATTACAGCAGTGGGTATACGATAGTCCAGCAGAGTAAGGTAGGGAGAGAGCGAAAGCGAACGACAAGCAATGCGACAGCGATGGTATGAGAACTAGTTCACTCAAAGACGTCTTCTTCCGGCTCTCCGGTCACCCCGTCCTCACTCCATATCTCCAGGAACTAGTAACATACGAATCATTGAGAGCTGTGTAGGACCACACGAGTAGAAGACGCACCTTGTCACGCTGGGATGTCAGGTCCTGACTGCTCAACAATGGGGAAACCGCGAAAGGCAAACGATCCCAGATCAGCGCCTTCTCGTGGCGTTTCGTCGCCTGCCGATCTCCCACGGTGGTCTTCTTGCCAATAACCCATTTTGCGCATTTTCTTGCGGAAGATAAGGGGCGTTTTTAGTTGAATCAACTCGTAAAACTCACTCTTCGCTGATACCGTACAGTGTCTTCAGATGCGCCTTGAGGAGCATAATGATAGCAATAATTATGGAACTTCGAATCAGAGGAGCGCGTTCTGTAAATTCTGGGGATTGCCGTAAATCAACATGCTCTCCCAAAGTGTGGTTGTATTTTCTCACCTTCCTGAGACAGCGGAATAGGATCGGGATTGGAAGGCTGCCAAACGCCACCGTGAGTGGTTGCTAATACAAGGGAGCACGCTAAATGAACACACGGTGGCTTCCGGCTGCGTAGATTCATGCAGCTGTTTGAGCAGGTGAGCAGGCGACAAGGTTTCTACGAGCTGCATTCCAGACGTCGATAGTACGGACGTCAAGTACTTGAGAACAGTTAGAACTTCCTCTTGCGTTTTGTAGTCGAACGCGGAGAAATTTTCGGCCATGTAACGGACGAAGTGCACGTCATCCTGAGTTATCAGTTGATGAGCGAAGGTTCTCCGCCGCGTCAAGCAACCCTACCTGAGAGGTCTTGGTCATTTCAACGTCGAAAACCTTGACCAACGATCTTAGAAAGTCTTGACGAGTGGCTCGCTTGTCTCTAACTAGCGAGTACCATCGATGCAAAAGAGCGGTGGGATTAGGAGTCATGCGATACCCTAGGCAAAGCTCAGTGAACGCGGGTATTTTACCAACATGAATTTCCATACCGCAGACAGGGCTTCTTGACGATTTTTTCTGGTACTCGAAAGACGCGCGAGCGCTCACAGCAAATCGTGCATTGAGCAGGGAGGTATGCTTGGCATGAAGGAGGCCATGTAGTGTGCTTGCACGTCCGCTGAGAACGTTGTTCGGACTTGTTTCCAGGGCAACGACCACGGGAAAGCACTACTTAAGATCAGTCAAGCGACTCTCGCAAGTATACACAGTTCGTACCTGGAGAGGGTGTGCAAGCCCTTGCCGGATGGTGAAGGTGAGTATATCGACAGCAGGAGCTTGGATTTGCGTAGTTTGCGACAGCGCTGCTGTCAAGATGGGGTTCAAGTATCGTTGGATGATAGCCGAGCTGACACTGCAGAGACGTAAGACCATTGGTTAACAACGAATCACACAAATTGTATACTGACCCAGATTCCGCAAACCCATCTGTGTTGCCTACCAACTCCTCCATATCTACCTTCTGCGCAGGCAACTTCTTTGACACTATCGTCAAATGATGAGTACAGGTCGGCGATGAGAGCGTGGAGAAAGCCAAACCTTTTTCCTTCTGTAGGGAGGCGTGTTTCTCAGCCTCGGAGACAAGGAATTCCTGCATGATCCTAAGCAAGCGGCCACGGGCTTCTTCATCGGACGAGGAGAAAATGTCATCCATGATCCGTGAGGATGTATCTGCAGTGAGGAGCGCCGGTTGAGCTCTGAACAAGAAACCTACCGAAATTTAAATATCATGGCGAGGTCAAGGGCGAAAGTATTTACCTAGACATTGCAAAATACGTGTTCGAAGAGTGCCCTCCGAAAATTTGTCGTATAGTCGTAAGAAGATAGCATAGATGTAGTCGTTGACAGGTCCCTGCGAGATTTGTTAATTGACATTTGAAGGAGTCCAGTGTATAATCTTACCGGGGTTACAGCAGCCAAATTTTCGCGGATCTCAGGTAATGTATCGTCCGTTACAGGACTGCCATCTGTGCGTAGCTGGTCAAAATTGCAGTGCTCACAGAGGAGCGCGACGATCAGAATGAGCACAGTTAATGCCCGGGTTTCCTGCGCTGAAATTTTGTCGATAGGTGTCTTAGCAAAGCTCAGCAACCGTGCTATGAGTAATGTCAGGTGGGTAGCAGCCGTTGCTATGTATGAGAACGGCTTACAGCTACATGATCGTAAGAGCGAGACCAGTCGCTTGAATTCGAGTGTAAGATGTTGTACAACAGTACATAGACAGGCGACAGTCTCTTGAAGACCCTATAATAGCGTCAGTTAATGATAGGTCTAGCATTTCATTGATTTCCCACCGAGACGCCGGAGGTGCCGGAATGTTTGAGGATCATTGGCTGCAGTGCGACCTGCAGTTCCTGGCCAAATGTCTTCGCTGTCTTGGGAAGATGTGGTATGGACGTTCGAAATATTCTTAACAAGTAATCTGCGATAGCTTGGTCCTCGGGCTATACTGATTATAAGACCGTGTTCAGATATTGACGCCGAATTAGTGGTGCGTACCGTAGAAGCGTTCTTGAGGTAAGGCAAGAGGGTAGTCGCGTTACTTGCGGAGAGTACTGCGGGATAAGCTGAAGTGAACAGATAAATCGTTCGTACGCAGCTGATGACCGTCTTGTAGTCAAGAAGATGAGTGATTGTATGAACAGCAATTGAATATACATACAAAGCCGGGCAAATCTGACGCATCAACGAGACCATCGATGAGGCACTCGCAAATCTCAGTATAGCGTCTGTGTAGCAGGGCTCGTTCGGAATCCGATTTCTCCGCAATGATCTTGTGCAACAGTTCCTCGAGTGGAGAGTTCCTGTCCTTGAAGTTTTCTGACACTGCCATAATGATGGAGACTTTACGCAGTAGCTGAGTCTTGTCGTGTCCGGACATTGTCACAGGGGCGTCCTGAAACCATAGTTCCTCGACTGTCTTGCATGCGAGTTCTTTGACAGTGTCGTCTTCATCCATCATGCGCCTGATCATCCGTTGACAAATATTGGCTTGGCGTTTGCTATCTTCAGTGACTGAATAGATCGACTTCAACAGCTTGATGACCCGCTTTCGGACTCCTAAGCCAGTATCCTATGACACCCTCAGCGACAGTTATAGGAAGATGGGAAACTACGTACGGCGATCCTCTCAGCAATCTGGTTATAGTAGTTGCCCGCGAGATGGGGGGATTCTACAACATACTTGCCAATCAGCTCGACAGCGGCGTCTCGAACTGCTGGAGAGCTATCGAGGAGGTGGCTCTCAATGGCGCGGCGCACGTTTTCCTTGATACCGATGCTCGTGAGACTGATGATGAGAGCAGGTGTTATTTTGGCGTACCTGACCGAGAATGGTGGGATCGCTTGAGAGGATTTGCCCGAGAGCCTTCAAGGCTTTCGTCCGCATGAACACAGGCGGCGCGTCCAAAGATTGCAGAATCACGTTCAAGATTGGGTTGAAATAATGCCGCAACCCTTGCGTGATACCGACCGTCTCCGCGAGGCGATCCATTCGCAAGGCTTCCTCCTGAGAGACACTGAAGATAGTGGAGTCATCGGTCTTAGGCTCATTAGGAAACCAGTGTTTGGGCTTACCTGGAATCAAAGACATCTGCTACCTTGCCTTGCCAAATACTCTGGAGAGCGTCTTTAAGCTCCTCGCTAAACCGCAATAAGTCCTGCCGAGATGATTCTTCAGGGACGTCTTCCAGCTGCTTGGCACACTGCTTGACAGCCTTGGCCAGATCTTCTCCTACCATCACCACGACAAGCTCCCGTGCGCTCTACAAGGTCGTTGAGAGCATGTGGAAGAAATTAGAGTAGTTTGACGTACGCTATATGCCTGGTCTTCGTTAGCACGGGTCGACAGGTAAGCTGACAGGTCTTTGTGTGCATCGAGTAGCATGTCCAGGCCTTCCTTGTCAAGATAAGTAGAGATCTACATAACAGTCAGTCCGATTACACCTATAAACGGAGGCAATGGAGTGACCTCTTCAATGGGCTTCAAGCCTAGCCGAGTACTATCATGGGTTTTCTTGCGTATGATGCACGACCGCAACCGCGCAGCAATAACTCCAAGATGATCTAAAGCCATTGTCTTCGCCGCGTTGTTCTCGTTCTGGTTAGAGGTCTGGACGTCGTCTAGCGAGGAGATCTGCAAGGAAAATCATTAAAGAATATACGGTATTTTTTACAAGCGCGTGATTACCATAAACTTCGACGCCACGCCAAGTAATATGGACGCCGCAGGCCATTCGGGCCAAAATAAAACAGTAAGGAGATCCCCGACAAGGTTGTCGAAGATCGCGCGGTACTCGGCTTCATTCGAGTTCTTCGTCGTCTTTGTCTTGCCCGAGCTTAAAATCCATCATTAGCGCTTGCCGCTCGGTAAGCAGCCTGAGAGCTTACCGTTGCGTAAGAAACGCAATGATAGTACGTGCCGCCCTTGTCGCTGAGTCGAGTCCGGAAGTATACAGGCGAAGTTCCTTTTGAGGAGCGTGAGTATATGCGCCCGCGGGTCAGCCATGACACGTTACCTCCATGTCTTTCTCGTCGAGGAAGCTGGGCTTCGCATCGCTTGTGCTCTCTTGTCTCCTCAAGGCTAGTGCTTGTACGCGTGCATCACGTAGTATCTCGGCTTCCACGCGGACGTCATGCGCTGAAGTTTGCACGAGTTGTAGCAGTAGAGCCGAGACTGTACGGATTGAACGTCCGTCCCTGAGTCTATGCAGAGTATAAGCTCCGAGGGGAAAACGCGAAGAAAGTAGAAAGCGTTACCTGAATTGTCCAGCCTTCTGTTTGCTGTCGGAAAGCTTGATCAGTGAAGATAGAATTTCTTCGATGATCCAACTTCGCTGGTCCTCGTGATTAGCGAAGATCTATGACGCTATTAGTATGTATATACTGTGAAAGCGTAAATATACTCACACTCCGAATGAGAGACAGTGCCTCCAGTCGTAACCCCCGCATCGCGCTCGGTCCTAGCGTGTTCAACACTGCGCTATCTTTTTTCTCCCGGCCCTTACTATCTGTTGTAGAATCGACAACGAAGAACGGCCCGATGGCAATGTATACCGCCTGGATAATTATACTCTCAGACATAGCCATAGTTTCAGCAGTAATAAGCTGAGTTATCCGAGGCAGAACAGAAGTGACGGCGTGGAAGGTTTCTGCTATCAATCGGCGCTCTTGGCTGCATTCAGTCGCAGGCGAATGAACTGTATGTCGTAAGAGAGGGGAGCACTGGCTAGGCATCTCGGAAGAGGCCTCGACGAACGCATACACAACTTTGGATAGCTGGTTCTTGATGGTCGAGAGACAGGCAGTAATGAGCTCTTCCGAGTAGAGCTATGGATTGTGAGGGGTATATATACTGTAAAGGATAGCATGTACGCACCTGTTTGGTTAGTCTCTCACCGCTCAGCAGCGCTAGACAACAATCAGCCGCATACACACTGTCCTTTGCCAGCTCCAGTGTTCTGATGAGACCAGTGAGGTCTGCATTAGTAAGTTCTGCTTCAGCGGGCAAGTCCTCCGCCTCCCCATCGCCCTCAGGATGAGGCGTTTTCGACTTTGACCTCCGCTCATCAGCTTTCGCAGGTTTCGACTTGGATTTCTTCGAGGGTGACTTTGGTGCCGATGTGGCGTATAAACGCGAGGTCCCAAATGGATCCAAATCTTCACCAGCCTTGACGGTTCGTTCCAAGATACGGAGAAGGCGAGCAAGCGATGCAGTCTCGAGTTCACCAAGCCCCTTACTTCTCGACAAAGGTTGAGACGGACCGCCGTCTCGGGTGCCTTGCCTCATGCGTTTCGTCGGCCTGGCTACCTTAGTGATTTGGCTTGTCAATTTGCGAACAATTGATAATGTAAGTAGCGGTGATGACGATTCGACAGTGAGAGGGGAGAACCAGTCCGGTGGAAGGTCTGTAGGGTCCAGGTCAGGGGGCAGTGAATCTTCCGCCTCGAATATATCCTCGAGTAGGCATCGCAGCTTGTCTAGAGGAACTATTCACAGACATACATTAGTGTTACTGCTAGGCAAGATCAGCATATACGCACCTCTATCGTCTCGGTCACCAGTAGCCCGCCTGGCAGACGACTTGACACTGTCGGTGATCCTACCCGGCCTCCATTTTGTCGGTGACGCATCCGACTCCTCGCCAAAGCCACCAAGATCTTCGTCCGAATCGGCACGCATCTTCCCCTTGAGCTTGCTCGAGGGGGTCTCATACGCTTTCGGTATAGGCGGCATTGCAATATATGGCTCCATCTTCACGCGATGGGTAGGAGTCACGGCCGCACGTGAAGGTGTGCTTCGAGCCTCAGCCGTCCGTGGCGTGAGGGAAGTAAAACCATTCTCCGAGCGTTTGAGCGACGGCGATTCCAAGGCTTGTGCGGCCTTACGCTTGCGAGAGCCATGCGGTGTAGACGGTCCAAGGGTGAGAGGGTCGGGACTCCCTTCTGTATGTGACTTCGGATGCCGACGTGGTGTCTTCTCTAGGGGTTTGATCTCTGCTTTCGGAGCCTTCAGCTCAGCGGTTTGTTGAGAGAGGAAGTCGTTGAAGAAGCGATTCGAGTCTTCCGCACGATGAACCTTGGGGGCTGGCTTCTTCTTAGGAATAGGCTCCTGAAGTGCCATTGCCAGAGAAGAAGAGGCTGCGTTCATTGCCGGCGGTGGAGTCGGGTACGCTGCTGAAGGGGTCGTGCGCTGGAAGACCGAATGTGCGAATGGCGTGGTTTGATAGCTTGAGGGACTAGCATAGCTATGATTCCATTGATTCGAATGGCCGTAATCGTAGATACTATGGTGGTGTGAGATGTATATTCCGGGGTCTACTGCATTTATAACGCACGGTGCTTGCTCCCCAAGATACCTGACAGCATTATTCCGCTCAGCTTCCCAATAGCCTCCGTCGTTATATGGCGTGTTTGGCGAAGCCAGATGAGACAGTTCTTGGGAGTACTCAGAGAGCTGCGAAGAGTATGTGGGGGCAGACGATGGCTGGCTGTAGAACGTTGGCTGTATATAGTACGACGGTGCAGTAGCAGTCAACGAGAGCCCACTCAGATGTCTTGCGACTATATATGGATGAGTATATGCAGTTCAAAAAGACATCGTAGTTCTGACCATGCGAAGAGGGAGTTGCAGAGGCAAACGGGTACGCAGCAAGTAATGAATGTGCATCGTGGACGGCATCGACCGGAGCCCTGTTCTGAGGGGTAGTTGGAAGATATTGACGACGGCCGTTCTGCTGTTGCTGTTGGCTATAGTACCATTCGCCGTTCATGCCGATTTCGAAAGACGAGTGTTCGTGGTCGGTGACAGTGTTAAGAGGCACGACTAAATAGCAGTGCCGCCGCGCGCAGAGAGGGTCGCTGTCCAAATCGGGATGGTGAAGGCGTACGGTCACGTACAGCAGGCGCCCACAGCGTGATCATCTGTGACGTCGCGTGACCTCTCGTGTGCGTCACGCTTTCTGGCCACCTCCGCGACTTTGCACCTTTCCGTGACATGGGTGTTCAAGGCCTCTGGGAGGTAGGGAATAAATAACAGTGCTCGCGCGTTTAAAATTGAATAATTTGTTCTCTTGATATAGGTATTGGGGCCTGCTGGGCAGTCGATTTCGTTAATCAAGATCGCGGTGGTCGATGGTTTTGAAAACAACATCTCAGGGCGACGAGCATATCGCATCGGCATCGACGCAAGTATATGGTACCAGCATGCTGAGCACTCGACGAAAGAGGGGGCGAACCCTGAGCTCCGCTTGCTGTTCTTCCGCCTCGCAAAACTCACGAGGTTGCCTTGGCTGGTGCTCTTCGTCTTCGACGGTCGCGAGCGACCCAAAGTCAAGCGTGGAAGTCGTATGGGAAAGTCCGGCTCGCACAATTTGACTCAGAAATTTAAGAGCATGATAGAGTGTTTCGGGATGGAATGGAGAATGGTGAGCGTGACTACTTTATCCCCCGAACGAAGCATTGAAATCTATCGAGGCACGTGGAGAAGCTGAAGCAGAGCTGGCATGCTTGAATGCTCGAGGAATCATCGATGCTATTATCACTGACGACGTCGACGCCCTCGTATTTGGCGCTAAAACGCTCATAAAAAAGTCAGCTGCCCCTGTCCCCTGAGTATCCCAAGGACTGGGCTCATTCCCCCACAGTCCAAGTCTAGCATTGACCGGAAACAGAAAGAACCCTGCGACCGACGCATCCGGGAATAAGAATGAACATCATGCTATGGTCTTTACCTCCGACCGCATTGGTGGCCATCCGAGCATTGGTCTGACCCGCAGTGGTCTCATTCTCTTTGCTATGCTCTCTGGAGGAGACTATGATAAGGTTTGTGGCTTACTTTTAGGCTATTTGACTAAGATGACATCTCTCGTCTCAGGGTGTCAAAGGCATGGGCCCGAAGATTGCTTTAGGACTTGCCCGATGTGGTTTTGGCGATCGTCTCGTGGCTGCATACCGACAGGGCGAAGCGCATTTCCGCACCTTCCTCCCACAATGGCGCACGGCCGTCAACACAGAGCTGCTCACGAACTCCACAGGCCTTCTACCTCACCGCTGCCCCGGCTCGACACTTCAGTCTAATTGGCCAGATGTCGTCCTCCTCGATGCATATGTCAACCCCGTATGTAGTGGTGAGAACAACGATGGAACCGTAGGGCTGGCGCTGCGAGATCGCACCGACATGAGTCTGCCTCGGCTTGCGAAGTTCTGCGAAGATCATTTCGACGAGTGGGGACATCGCTCACGTATCCTGGAGCGATTCCACAACTTCATGTGGGACGGAGCGGTGTTCCAAGTGCTTAGACGTGCCGCTCTGGAGGCCGACGAGAAGGAGAGGGAAAAGAGGGGCAGAGAGGGTGGGTCGCTGAATATCACGGAACCCTTACGGCCAACTTCCGCGGACGAGATCGGTACCACTGCTTCACTGGTTCAACGATGCCTCAATCCTCCGAAGAAGGACCTACAAGAGGACCGTCTTGCGGCTGCGTTTGTGAGACGGAGGGCGCAACCGGCGGCAGCACCCACAGCTAACATCCCGGACACTCATCCTCTCATCGAAAGCATAGTCGGAAGACGTCAACACTTGCAGACGGACAAAATTCTCGAGTACCGTGTCGTCATTAGATGCCAGCAGCTCGAGGATCTTGCCCGCAATGGCATTGTTGGAAAGCATCCCGAGCCTCCTGCTTCTGGTCTCGCTCAGAATCCGCACAACCTACCCGACGAAGACGGCGTCTATGGTACTGGCAGTCCCAAAAAGAAGGCCGCGAAACCTATCGACAGGTCTATGAAAAGGATGTGGATAGCGGCTTCGATCATGCGTCAAGTACATCCTAGGCTTGTAGAGCAGTTCGAGACCGAAGGTCCTCCCAGAGCGGGCAGGCGTCGGAAACAAGCCGTGGCTGCCCATGAAGACGAGAGCGACGACGACGATTTTCGAGCCACAGACCGCTCAAGCTCACCGGTACGACCTCCGTTACAGCGAGTTCGGGCGCCCGCTCCTGCCGTTCCTGCACCTCCTCGCGGAAATGTACCTGGAACTGTTTGCGCGAGTTCAACAAATGCTCCACGGATGGCTGCCCCGCTCCCATCTCGCCCTATGGCGAGACCTCATGCCATGTACAACGTTGGAGACATCAATTTCGAGAAGCACTCAAACAAAAATAGGTTCCTGTTCACCTTCACCGACCCATGTGACCCTGCGATGCTTGTCTCGGACGATGAACCCGGCTCCTTCGAAGAGTTCGTTGAGGGCTCCTCACATACCGGCGCTCCTGCACCTTCTATAGGCCTCTCGCACACCAACACAACTCACTATGGAAGTCAGGCTTTGGCTGGTAGGTTCGTAGACCTGGACGAGGGCGAAGATGATTTCCCATCTTCAGCCCCTACGGCCGCCCAGGAGGCACTGATCAGTCGCATCCGCGGCAACTCTGGCGGTGGAGCAGCCCGCTCTCAGGACACAACTTTGACAAGGAGGCGAAACAATCGGGCGGTACCACCTCCACCAGTAGCACTCCCCGGCGACCCCCTGGTGGATGAGGAAGCGCCGTCCCTCTTTACAACAGAACAAGAAGCCATGATCAACAGAGCGCTGGGTCTCGCCGGACCTTCTGCGTCAAGGAAAGGGAAAGGGAAGCAGGTCGCACGAGCGCCGACTAGACGAGCTAGTAACGCTCCTCCCGCCGCTGGATCTACGACAGCCGCGTTCAGTACACGGGCCCATGCAACTTCCCTCCAGGGCCATCCCAGGTCGCGCGTGGCTACCCAAGGAGCGGGCGGGTCAGGCTCCGGACCTTCAAGACGCACGGCAGGTGTGGGCACTACGCGAGGCAACGCCTCCTCAATATCTGCGACATTCGGTCCTTCGGACGACGACCCGCTGCCAGCCATGTTCAGCGCAGAGCAAGAGGCCACGATCGATCGAGCTCTTGGCATCTTCGGCGGCGCGTCGCAGAAACGGACGAAGGCCTCTCTCCCTCGAAAGCGTCCCGCGGGACAGGCGGCCGGTGCAGGGTCCAGCAGCGCACAAGCAAAACGCCGCAAGACGGGTTCTGACTTGCCAGGCGAGCCTGCCTCCGTTCCCCGTCCCGCAGCCGCTTCGCGGCCGGCAGCCAAGCCCCGCCCACCTCCGCGCATGCAGCCTCTCGAGAACCCTACCCACGCGCCGCAACCTGCCGTCTCTCGCGCCACATTCCTCTACGACGATGACGTCATTGACATCTCGGACATGGACACCCCTTCCGCGTACGCGGAGAAGCGGTCGCCTATGGCTCGGCGTACTAACGCTTGGGACGTGATGCCTTCCTCTTCGCAAGAGAGCCGACTGGACGATATCCCGTTTGATTTCGACTTGTCTTGATTATTGGTATATATTCTCAGAAGTCGAAGCCCGCTACACATCATAACCTCTTGTAATTACACTAGTCCTCCCGTAGCTGATACTGTAAATCTATATATCTAGTAGCAAAGATCGAGTTTCGTGTCAATAGCATAGCGAAATCATTCTAGGACGCAGGAACATGGGCATTCACAAAGCCGGGCTCTGCGTGAGGATGCTCATGCACAGCGGCTCGGGCGTGGGGTCGACAAAGCACTCGCACGGCGAGACGCGGAGGACCTTCTCGCGCAGCGCCTCGGGGACCATCTGGCGCAGCATCGTCTTGCACTTCTGGTAGCGGTACGGGTACACCGCGTCGGACCCGTACGGATGGCGCAACAGGAACTCGAGGGACTCGAGCTGCGGGAAGTGCTCCATGTAGTCGAGGCTCGTGCTGATCGCGCCCTGGCAGGCTTCCTCGAGGCTGCTCGGGAGCGTCGAGGTCAGGTACGCGCAGACCTTGATGCGGCGCACGGTCGTGGGGAGCTTAGAGAGCGCGGTGAGGATGTAGTACCACAAGCGCTCGGGTGGGTAGCAGGGCGTGCGGAGCTCGAAGGTCTCCAGGTTCGTACATGATGCGAGACCGAGAAGGGAGAAGGTCTCATTGGCACCTGAAAGGATACTCGTGAGCACCCATACAGATTCGTGTGTGTATCAGAAGAAGTTCACCTTGTCGCGACAGTGTGAAGTACGCGGACATGTCGAGGTGGTAGGTGAGGATGGACGGTCCCCGCAGGCCGACAAAGTGCGAGACGGCATCGAGATCGCCAGGCTTGACCTTTGCGCGGAAGCTGTGGAGCGACTTCACCCCGCATGCGCGGTCGAGCAGGGTGTACGCCATGGCCGAGCGCACGCTGTCCAGCGCGTCCGGGTCCGCGACCAGCTTCTGCACCCGGAGTCGGGGCGGGAACCGGAGCTGGAGGAACCGGTCCTCCAGGCGCAGTGACGGGTCCTCCGGGGTGGGATCTACCTCAAAGCGCGGGGTAGAGAAGTTGAGAGTCTTGATCTGGGAGAAGAAGGACAGCAGGTCGAGGACGTCCTGGGCGTAGACGCCGTGATGTATCTCGCCCGGCTGCTGGAACCTCGACGAAGTGACGTGATGAAGTACCAGTTTCTCCAGGGTCCCGGATGGCTGCTCCTGACCGAGCAGCGGTTGACCGGCGGGTGAGTCCCGGTGAGAGTCCCAAAGGAGCTCGAAGAGGAAGAGTCGGCGAAGTGCTGGAAGCTGAGAGAGGAAACGGAGGTGCGTGGGCCCAAGCGACAACGAGCGAGTTTCCGCCGTGTCGTACTTGCCGAACCACGAACCTTCGCCGAAGATGCGAAGAGTGCGGACGTAGTGTCCAAACCGAGGCGACCTTTCCACGAAAGTCATGAACGCCTCCAGTCCTCTGCTCGACTTCACCCCCGTCAGCGCGACATTCTCTAGAAGGTGGTACTGGCTCGAATTTCTGAATGTTTGGGAAACGAGTGAGCAGGCCTTGAGGCTCCTCCTGTCGTCGTGGAGGTGGTCAAGGACTATGTCGACGAGCTCGTTGAATAGAATCGAGCCTTCCGCTGATCCCTTCATGAATGTCGGTGTGAAGGGGACAGCAAGAGATGACGAGGGCGAGGGGGGAGGAAAACGGTATGTGGGTGTCCAAACACTCCGAACGGAAGGCTAGTTCTTGTACGACATTTGCGCGTCCGAGAGGAGCCCGTGCGCCCGTGAGTGGGGTTCGCGGAGAGATCCAGGCCATATCACCGGGGACCGATGATATGTCAAAGCAGTGCGTCACGCCAGAAAAGTTACACGTACACCGACTCCTGATGCTAGGAGCAACCCGGGTGCGGTACTTGAGAGCGAAGAGGCACCGATAAGCATGCATGGCAACGGCCACGTTCCGAGGTATCGTACGAGACTCCGTCCTGCAGGCATGGAGCTTGAGAGGCTGGTAAGGCAAACGGTGTCCAAAATCATGCAGGCCGTGATGAAATATTGGGTCTTACCATGCCACGAAGATCAAGGCCAGGTTATTTACGTACCTCGGGTGTCCATCACAACAGCCTGTCATGTCCACTGCTCGCCAGAGAAAGCATAACCTACGCCTTCTCTCCGACGCCTCGAGCAAACACCATGAACTAGTCTTCATATCCAGCCTTCAGCCCCAATAAATGATGATGGTGAGGGGCGCGGGTCAGGTTTATACTATACTTGGATGGCCTTCAGTGAGTAAATGGTGATAATCTTGTAAACTCGACTGCTCTGAGGCAAACTTTCGAGGATTGGCAGGCACACTGGTTGAGAACGATAGCCACGACCCCTGGGAGACACTTTGAGAGTACTGGAAGCGCCAGGGCCATGTAGTAGTTTCTCAAAAGTAGTTAGCAATGGAGTTAGTAACAAGGTTAGTGACTCGTTAGAAACTCAAGCGGCTCTCGGAGGTGTTAGTAACATGAGAAGCGCCTGCATAATCAATACAAGAGGCGCCTCGCTTCGCTGCGGCAGGAGGCTGAACATCATACTCCGACTCTTCAGAGGTAAGGGTAGACACAATAGAAAGAGACAATANAACTGTGTGCTCAGACCCAAAGTGAACAGTATAAAGGCGCAAACCTCAGAGGGAGGTGTGAAAGACTGCCCCGGAGCAGTAACAAAAGGTAAGAGACACGTTACTGATATACGAGGCATCTGCGTAATATACGAGTAATTGATGACTGCTAAACCTTGCTTTATGCTAAATGAGAATATTAAATAGACAACTGCAACAATGATTATGAGTCTGGCACATGAAATACTAGCTATATAGGGCGCTTGAGGACTATTTTTTCCGCGGCCAGCTGCCAACTTAGCATCAGTGGTCTGCAACCTTCATTGCTTCAGATTTGATGACGAGCGTGCACGTATCGTCCCCACTGCACAATAGGGCCGTAGAAATATCAAAACTTACGTTCACATCATATTGCACAAAGTATAGAGTAGAACATAAGTAGATGCCGCACACGTTTGAAGACGAAAGCAATGACTAGATCAATTCAAGGCGTCTAATGTTAACACCACGTTAATAACCCGGATGCAAACCACAATAGAACAGCTCGACCAAAAGGCTGCACCCTCGTCGCGCTTGATAACGTACGTCACATCGCATTCTTGTTTCGGTATGCTGTGACTCATCTTCCTGCAATCTGTCGGTGTGGGGGTTTTGTAGGTATGGCACACACGTCAGAAACTCGGTTGACGCGGAAAACGATCAAAGAGAATTCATAATACACCACCATCTACAGTTCCACTGACCGTGCTCAGAACTGGAGACCTGTAGGTGCTTGGTGGCATTGTGCAGTCAGTCAACTGTAACCTATAGAGGGTTTGTACCCAAACCGCCATTGAACAGCCTTCTATATCGTTCACGACCTTTCCCTACTAGCTTACCGCGGAGGGCAGTGCTCTGAAGTCTAGGCCATGAAAGCCGCAGCAAGTGCAATCACGTAGCTGGAAAACGAAGCCGTACGAACGATATATTTTCCATGTCACGACGGTTAGCAACCGTGGTACAATGCGTGATGATTGACTTTTTGGTCAGCCATTGGACCGCGGAGTGTGTTGGTCTGGACCATGCGCTTTGCGCTCCTCGCTCCGATGTGCCGTTACCCAATGCCGTTTTGTGGGTCTTGGCTCGAGGAACGTATATTTCGATGAGTAAGACGTGAAATCGGCCATAGAAACTCCCTCTATCGCTCTTTATCGACTGTAAGTAGCTCGTCTCCTAGTCTAAATTCACTGCCACTTAAAACCTGTCCTACTCTTCATTTTGCAGCTTCATGGCTATGGCGTCGAATGTTTTGAGCGATGCTAACAACGCGCGCCACCGGTCTCCACCAATGCCTTGGTCGTCCAAGATAACTGCAGTCGCTTTCCACTTCTTCTGGAGCTCTCATACGCTGAGAAGATTGAGCGAGCTTGTAGAATCCCTCCACGGCCAGACAGCGATAACCCAAAGTGTCGGTCACGCTACCCCCAGCCATTCGCGTCGCCCAGACGTACAAAATTTTTATCTGCGCTGGAGCCGCTTCTCTCAATGCCTCACCGGTCAGTGGCAGGCGATGAACTACGTTTCCGCCGTCTTCGTTGGGTAAGTATGCCGACATTTTTCTCGACGTCGAACGATGCTCACGGTCAACTAGAACGATGGCCACAATGCTTCAGGACCCAACCGTTTTCGGTCATACTGTCGGACGTACCTGCATTACTGTCGCCTTCCTATGCTCGCTGGCTAGTCTCTGCTGCGGATCCATGCTCTCCATCCATCTCTCTAATGTGAAGTCCGTTGGTGAAGCTGCCGTCTGGACAACGGTGGGCTCCTCTTTCAGCGCGCGATAGTTCTTCAGCTGACACTCATCCGACAGAACTTACATGGGATGTCTTCCAATCTGTGGTCCAATCCAGTCGTTGCACTAGCCGCTCCAGCCGTCTGGCTTATATTGTGAGTCCTGTGTAGGCTAACCGAGACGTTTAACCAGCTCACCGCACACTCTCTAGGTCTGCCCTATTCTTCGTTGCGACGCTCATTGCGTCGTACGTCTGGCAGCCTCCAGACGCCGGGACGCACATCGTCTCCCGTGTGATTATAGGCTGTGTCATCGTCGCGTGGCTCGCGCAAACAATCTCTATGGTCTGGACTCTTCATGAACTCAGGACGGTGCCGGAGGCTCTACTCGGCGGCATCCCTGACCTTGATGTAGATCTCGAGAATGGCCGCAACTCAATGTCTTAAACCCGAAGCCTAGGCTGCGCTTTATCGAAGCCTCTTTTCCACGTTTCGTTTATACCTCAACAGGCGAGATACGCCGGACACTACGGGACTGACCAGTACGGCATGTTCCTCCTCATATGCGACTGCCTCTACTTCCCTTGTTCGAAGCCTCCGCGCAATCTAGAGCCTCCGCCCTTTGCTACTCGCGTGCCTCAGACAGCGGCCGTTCAGCTCGAGAATCTCCGTGTATTTGTCCTGCGTGCACCCTTCGCATTCGAGACCCCGGGTGTACCGCCGTCGAACCCGCAGCATTCCAAGCTCCCAGCGCACGGATCTCGCCCGAATCCTTGAACGTCTATTAGGACCAACAACTCGGCGGGCATATCAGTGTACCGTCTAGACTCCAGGGTCGATAGACGTCAATATGGCGGGTCGAGAACATCACACGACGACGGGTCCAGAACGCCTGTTGCGCGGAATGCTTCTGAGACACTACAGTAGGTTCGTCGGCGAAGGTCTAGACTCAAACGACATTCGAGCGGTGTGGGATGGTCTTCGAGAAAATAAGTTGGATGCCCGACGTACCCTCTTCAAGTTCGCCATACAATTTGGCATCTATACGACGCTGGTGCGCTCAGCGGTAGGCTAAACGCCATCATTTAGCCGCAGTAGTACTGTGCATTGGCATACCCAGTGAACTAACGGTGGTAAATATCATAGTCACCACTGAGAATTGTATCGAGCTACATAGCCACTTGAAATGATATGATACTTATTGACTTTGAGCTTTCTGCCAGTGCAATTGGTACGCAGTAGTACTAATACTAACTCGAAATCAGTAGAGCATGAAGGTAGGGTTCTCATATGAGAGAGTTCAGCACAAATGGCGGTACATCGTAGACCCAGGTCGATTCGCTAGACGATGAGAGTAGAGCCTACCTACTATGAATGTACCTGACTTTGTAGCAAATATATTCCTATTTCTGCAATTTAGGTGAGAAAGTAGGCCAATCAAAACACGAGAGTTTGTCCAGAATCTGACTGTGATCACAAAATAGCCTAAAATAGCAAGCTATCACGTCGAAGCTAGAAATTATTTTGACCCGAGACTGCCGTTACGGGAACGGATCTCCCGCTTGTTTGACTTCCCTCTTTACCCTCCTGCCATTCGCATGCTTTCATCTCGTCTCCCGCACCACCTCACACACCATCACGGCGCGACACGAACACTATTCCAACATAACAGCAAGCGATGCTTCACGCTCTTGGGCCTTGAGTCGTCGCGAGACAGCACATGCGCGGCCGTGGTCAGCTCGGACGGAACCATACACTCTAATGTGGTCATGAAGAGACAAGTAGAGTAGGTGAAGCAGGATTCACATCATAGAACCCAAGCCTCGTCCTGACGTCGCGAAAACCCAGGCAGTTGAACAAGGAGGAGCTCGTCATGTTTCCTTTGGTACAGATATCCGCGCACCAGCGAAATATGGTGCGTACACTGCGAGCTCTGGCCGCGAACATAGCTTGACAGCACAACACAGCCCGGCGTGGTGCGGAAAGCACTGGACGAGGCGGGGATGGACATGTCAAGGATAGACGGCATCGCGTTCACGCAAGGGCCAGGTGCGTTCCCCCCGCTGCCCGCGCGCCGCCTCGCGCTTAGTACGGCCTCGCCGCAGGGATCGGCGGCTGCCTGAACGTCTGCTCGACCGCCGCCAAGGTGCTCGGCGCGACGCTCGGCAAGCCCGTCATCGGCGTGCACCACCTGGTACGTCCCGCGCGGTGTCTGTCCCCCGCGCACGCTGACCCGCCTGCCCGTGCAGCAAGCGCACGCGCTCGCCGCGCTCATACCCTCGCTGTACACCGCGGCCCCAGGCGCGCCGTCCACCCGTCCGCCGTGGTTCCCGTTCCTCGCCGTCGTCGCCACGAGCACGCACACCCTCGTCGCGACGGTCTCCTCCCCGGACAGCTTCCGCATCCTCGCGTCGCCCGAGCCGGGGCTCGGCGAGGCCTTCGATACCGTCGCGCGCACGCTGGCCCTGCGGCCCGTCGACGAGAGCTACGGCGCGGCGCTCGAGGCGTTCTGCGAGACCGGCGCGGCGCGGTTCTCCGTCGAGGTAGGCGAGGACGTCACGCCGGAGATCGACGTGCCCCCGATCGAGGCGTACAATGTCGGGCGGTCGGGTCTGATGTTCACAGCTGCGTCGAAGGCGGTGTCGGCGTTCGTCAGGAGGGAGAATGGGATACGCTGGGTGGGGAAGGGGACGCGGTGGAGGCTTGCGCGGGCGTTCCGGAAGGCGGTCACGACACAAGTCGAGGAGAGGGTGGTGGCTGCGATTAAGCAGTGTCGGAAAGAGCAGCTGGACGTGAAGAATGTCGTGCTGTGCGGTGGAGTCGGGAGTAATATGTATTTGCAGCAACGGTGCGTCGTGACGTGCAGTTTCGTGGTCGGACGGTGCTAATATGCATCTCGTAGGCTACGGACACATTTACAACAGTCGTTTCCTAAAAGTCCGCCTAATTTAATATCTCCGCCGCCGCATTTGTGCACAGGTATGTCGGTCTGCCTGGTACACCTCTCTGAGCCTCTGGTTTACGTGTTTGTAACTAGACAATGCCGCAATGGTCGCGTGGGCAGCGATGCATCGGTTCGAGCGGCAGGACTTTGATCCACACGACGTCTCGACGAGACCAAAGTGGAAGCTTGAAGACTACTCCGGGCGGGCCTTGTCGCGCCAGCAATGGGTGAGCACTCCTCATTGACTCGTTCTGGACCGCTCGCTTAGAGGATGGGCTTGCAGCAACGTGTGCAAGCGGCGCTCAAACGTCCACCAAGTCCAACCAGCTAGCGCGCTCGTAAACTGTACCTAGCCTGGGGCATTGGTTATTACACGCACCCGACAGCGCCTGGCAATTATAATCCGGAGGTTTGGTGAGCCTCCCTTCCTTCATGCGGCAGGCACCGAATAAGTATAGTAATGATTACTCAATCAAATATTAATCCGCCCCTCTATCTGGAGAGATTTCTGCTGCCTATTGCCGCGGGATCCAACGGTATCACACGAACAGTGAGGACATAGGTGCCACTATTTTACAAGCGTAATTACAGAGAGAGAGTAGGCACAAAGGCCGCCAAACCGCTAGTCATCGCCTATGCTGCCAGTCACTGATGGGTTACAACTAGTTACGAAGTTTGTGGGACAGTGACTGGCTAGATCAATAGTTTACGACCCTGGCGCTTCGACATGACGCGCGCCGTCGAGCTGCGGTTCGCAGCCGAGGCGGGGGCATCTGATCGCTCGCGCTCGATCGCGGGAAGGGTGCGAAAGCGGTAGTCAGATTGCCATTCTGGTACCTCCCCGATGGTCGTGCGGACGCTCGCTGTGAGCTGGCATTGTGTCCCCGCCTTTCGCACCATGCGCCGTTAGACCCGAGCAGCGGTCTCACGACGAGACGGCTGTTTCATGCTGAGCAAATAATTACGGCACCGGGTTCGCGCGCTGAAGGGGGCGCCACCGACGCAATGCGAGGTTCGTAGCCGGTCGCGCGGTGTGATGCTTAGCGAGCGGGCGGGCGCGATGGGAAAGAGCCGGCCGCGGCGCGAGCGACGTCAAGTGCACACGACAAGAGCCCCGCCTGCAAGTTCCGCGTCGAGAGCCCGACGGGCGGGGGGAAATGAGATGCGCAGGGGCAGTCGACAAAACTTATAGATGATCGCTGGCAAGATTGAGGTGGGCAGATTGACCGCGTACCTTGTTGTAAAACATGGACCCGTTGCAGGGACAAGGGTGCGGCGTCGGCTGAGATCTTCACGTACTTGCTGCACAGCCCCGCGGCGGCGGCCTATGAACTGCTAGTAGACCGAGGGACGCTGCAATCGACGAGCGTTGCATGATGTGCGCGGCTATGTCGTGCTTTGTCACTGCATTCTATGCCATCTCTACCCGTGTACGGTTGCCGAGGAAGCTCAGGTCAGATCCCGCAAAACCACTCCAAGTCGGCCACCTCAGGCTGCCCTCGTGGGAGTGAGCCCCTGTTGTAGACCCTCCCCCTACTCTTGCCTTTGAGAGCCTCGAATAGCAAAAAGGGCCGGAGCAGGCGCCCTGGCAGCCCTGATGTGTGACGTGGTGTTTGATACGGAATTGAGCATCGGAAGCCGCACTGTGGCGGCGATATCTTGGGGCGAGCCAGGACGAAGACTCGCGCGGACGGCTTTGTGGCGCGGGGGGTGCCGGGCCGAAAAAGGCAGCGAACGTTGATGCGAATGTTGATCACGGCGACATCTTCCTTGCGTCCGATGCGTTGCAGGAGGCAGCATCTATCTGGCGACACCATTTCATATCGTGCACAGGAGAAGTGTGCGCGGGCGGGCTAGCAACGCTGGAGCCTGTGTGCCGTGCATGGAAGCGGAGGGCGGCGGGGACTGAGCCTGGGCAGCGTGGGATGCGCCTGGGAGTGGTGGCGTGGGCGAGTCCGCGCCTTTCGCATAGTTGCCGTGGCGGTGTCCGGAGGGCGTTTGAAGCTAACGGGCTCTTGCATCTGCAGATCTGTGCGCCAGGGTCGCTCAGGGTCGCGGTACGAGCCTGGTCCCGCCGCCGAGGAACTGTTTTGCACAGGCGTCGCCCCGGCCACGACAAGAAACCCGCCAGAAAACGAGCCGCGCTTCGTGTCACTTTGCCTGATGTGACGTCGGCTTCTGGGTGCCATCCACACCCGCATGCGGCACGCGGGCTGCCCAACGTAGTTCCAGAGCGCCGGCGCGACACCCAACCAACTTCGAACGAATTATGATATATTCTCTGACACGAAAGCAATTAAACCCTGCCCAAGGGGAAGTCGGCCTCCTCGCACAGACCCCCGTTAAAACCCGCCGCCACTCCCTCGCGGCCTTTTCCACCCCCTCTTGCCTCCTTGCTCTCATCTTCCTTCTTGCATTTCATCTCCCCCCGCGCTCGAGCCCAGCCACCCTCGCCTCGTGTCGCTCGCGCTCGGCCATCGGCTACCTACTCACGCTATCGCCTGTCTTGTGCTTTTTCCCGCTTTTCTCGCTTTGTAGATAACCTGTTTGACATGGACGGCCACCCCGTGCCCTTTCCAAGCGTGTCGCGTATCGCTGACGACGTGAGTGCTTGTCGGCACTCGTTGCATTTCACTTTGACGCCAACTCTTCCGGATGCTAGAGGTCCCCCGAAAGGAGGTTGGACGATAGGACACCTCATGAACGCGTAAACTCGTCCCCCTCGTTGCCCGCCTGGTAAGTTCAGCATTTGTTGCACCCACTGGAGGTTCGCGTTGTTGGCCTGAAGCGAGCGCCTGTGATGCGATTAATTCCCGTCCGACTCGCCATGGCAGAATGAGGGCGCATATATTCACCTCTAGCGTCGATCTCGTGCAGACGCCGCGCATATATACAGTCGCGTGTTTCCAGAGTTCATCTGCTGACACTTTCCACAGGCCGCTTCCACTGAATCAGTCGGGAACGCGCCCCCGATTGAACCCTCTTGACCTCGCCGTCGCCCGGCCCGCCACTCCATCTCCTTATCCAGCAAAGTTCGCCCACACCGTGCCTTCGCCTGGACTCAACTCCGCGCAAAACTCACCGTCTCGCAAGGACAGCTACTTTAACTCTCCGCGCACTAATGCTGGCTCGCCCCGCCGCCACGGCACGCTCTTGACGCCACCTCTAACACCTTCCTCCTCCTTCAACTCGGCTTCCACTGTCGCGACAGAGTCCGATTTTGGCGGCGATGGTGACGTCGTGCCCGGCACTCCTCCTGATGGCGGCAGTCCCCTTACCTGGGGCAAGTTGAGGATGCGTCGTAGGAGCGCAATGGATCTTTGCCACGCCGGGGACAACACAGCCGCGTATGACCAAGGCCTTGCGAACAGTCGTGGGGACGCCGCAGCAGAGCTCGCAGCTCTCCTCAAGAGGGCAGATATCACGCCGAAGTTCGAAAAGAAGCAGGAACTCGGCGCAAAAGAAGCTTCCAAGGTTCCCGAGCGCGAGAGAGGGAGGGAAGATTTCGAACATGACGCAACTAGGTTTTTATTGGTACGCAATTCTCGCACGAGTCTCCTTCTGCTGACCTCATTGGCACTACAGGTTCACAATGCGTCCTCTCGTGCTGCCGAAACCACCATTCGCACCGCGCTGATGCGCGCCACCGGAGCCCAAGTCAGCCGTACCCTGCAGCTGGAGCCGAACGCCATCCTCTTCATGTTCTACGACCTGCGCGACGCGATCAGGGCTGCTAATTGGCTTGACGGAAAGACTATAACAGAACTCAGCTGCAACGACATTCGCCTGAGACCCGCTACTAACGGGACTCTTGATTCCAGTCCTACGAGGGCCCTTCCTCTCGAGATCACGTTCACCACCCGGGCGCAACTCGAGAAGGTGTGTCATATCTGCACATCTTCGCCCCTCGTTACTGATATCTTCATCCGTCACTCGAAGTGTAAGACTCCGCCGGCACCTCACCACTTTGCCGGGACCGAGAGTGCTCTCCTCATCGAAGCTTGTGCAGAGGTTCACGCAATTTCTCATGAGGAGCTGCGCAAGGTGATTGGATCTATGGGCGACCTCGTGCACTTCCGGCGGGCGAGCTCGAGCGTCGCCCGTGCCGTGCGAGGCAGATCTCGCGGGTCGCCAACCGCCAAAGGCCGCCACGAGCCGCAAGTCTTCTTTGCCGACTACTACGACGCCAACGACGCGACGACGGCCCGTCAGCAGCTTGATGGGCGCATGATGTTCCATACACGTCTGAACGTGTATTCGGCGTCGGAATTCGACTACCTCCTCGACGAGGACTGTGAGAAGGACCAGCCTGTCCAAGAACAAATGCCGTACCCGGTCATGAGCTACGGCTCTCTAAACTCGAGCGCTGGCTTATTTGACTCGTTGAGCCCCTCGGTGTCGTCGATGCCTCTTCCCCAGCCGGATAGCCCGACGCCGACAAGGGGCGGGCTCCCAGATGACTGTGAGTTTGTAGTATATTTGATTTGGTCGCCACTCATTGTCCTCTGTGCACGTGTAGTTAAAATTCGCTCTCGAACTATGAGCTCGGATGAGGTTACTGTCTGCCCGGATGCTCTTGGACGTCCTGGCGAGCGGGGAGAGGATCGGTACTCTTCTTTTACCCCGTCTCCTCAGGGTTTATTTTTCGATCCCATGGGCAGGGTAGGTTATAATCTCCCAGTATCCCATGAACTCGTGAAATTGAATCTATACATGTTGATAGGTTCCTGCATATCCCCTGAGTGTTGACAACCAGCGAGCCGGCGGGTTGGGCCTTGAATGCGACGCATCCAACTACCAGTATGCCCACTATCCATTCGGCGCCGCGTCCGCGTCCATCCAGTCACCGTACCAGCAAGCCGTATCTGACGGGATGTACATGTCGCCGGCCACCGGATACCAGTACACTCAGTCGTACCAGCAGGCTAGTACTTACGGCATGTCGCTCAATGCTGCCTACGCGGGACTCCGCGAGCCTTGGTACCCCCCTATCTCCCCTTCCCACGAGCACATTCCCTCTCCGACGACACCCCGCGATCACCTTGAATCCCCTCCTACGCCGTTTGGAACCACCTTCTCTCGTACTGGTTTCGCCCACGGCAAGAAGCCCGCTCGTAACGGTCGTCGCGGCGATCACGAGCGGCGCGGCCCGCCCGACTTCAGCGAGGCTTTCGAGGACAGGTTCAACATGTCACTCGCCGGGGGCTTTGGGGATGGGTCAAGTCAGGGCGAGAAGGGGCAGATCAGCGAGAAGAACCAGCTGCACCTGGACATGATCGCGCAGGGCTTGGACACGCGCACGACGCTCATGATCAAGAATATTCCAAACAAGATGAGCGACGAGGACTTGATGCAGTTCATCAATCGCGTGTGTCCACGCCGAATCGACTTCATGTATCTGAGGATGGACTTCCAGAACGGTAAGTCTTCCTGGTGGTGAGATGTGGCTGGAAGCTGACAGTCACCGTGTAGGCTGCAATGTTGGCTATGCGTTCGTTAACTTCATCACTGTCGAGGACTTGCTGCACTTTGCGCAGACGCAGCTCGGTGTCAAATGGTGAGTATTTCGTTTTCTTCGCCATTCATGTGTGGCTAATGAGCAACGCAGGAACATGTACTCGAGCGAGAAGGTGCTGCAGATGAGCTACGCCAACTATCAGTACGTCAGTACACATTGCGGCGATTGATCGTATTGCTGATCCGTGCATCCAGGGGCAAGGAAGCTCTCGTCGAGAAGTTCAAGAACTCGTGCATTATGGACGAGCGCGAGGGCTGGCGCCCTAAGATTTTCTATTCCGACGGGCCGAACCAGGGCTTGCCCGAGCCCTTCCCGGCCCCGACTCACCTCCGTCGCAAGGAGCGCAGCGCGAGCAACAGGGGCGCGCTCTACACCCCTGGGGCGCATCATTTTGCTCACGGCCACCAGGGGCACCCCCACGCGGGCAATGCGCGTCGTTACGGCGCTCGCATATGAAGACACGCTTCGTCGTCTTCTTGGTCGTCCTCGCCGCGCTGCATCTCCGGCGGGACCCCATCCTTACTTCATCTCCTCTCGCAACGCCTGACCACGCACATCCGTGGACATTTCCATCTCTCCTTGCAGCTTTTCCTTCGCTTTGTCATGATACCGGACACATCTGACTTTATTGCTCATTCCTTGTGCTGACCAAAACCGCAACTGACAGACAATGTACTCTCTTTCGCCGCGTCGTGGATTTGCTTTGCCTATCTTTTTGTACGGAGCTGTGCTCGTTCTAATATTTCTGATCTTTCGCGTTTCGTCTAGATTACACTCGTCCTGTTGTGATGTAGCCTGTCGCCCGCCTGGCGGCTGTCCTTGGTGTTGGTGCAGGACGGTCATGGGGGCTCTCTGTATCGGTGTCTTTATTCGAGCAAGTCGTCGTTGTCTTTGTTGTGCCGCTGTCTTTGTATCCCGCTTTTATCGTAGTAGTGCTTTGTACTGATCTCGCTGTATGGCCCGCCGCGCAAATGCATTATCGTTGTACCCGTTAGCGACTCGCACAAACGCGAGGTCCTACACGAAACCAGTTGCCCTGACCTCGGCGATAGCTAGCGATTCCAATCTGCTGGCCTCGTCCTCGCACAGTCGCAGAACGGAAACCTTTACGACCGTTCCCTTTTCTCTCGTGCTTGGAACCTCGGGTCCGATCCTCCCCACGACCCAGAATTGGTAGTTCGCGCTACCTTGGAGCAGGTATTGTCCGTCTGGAATCCCTTGCTGGTGGTCGGCTTGGGCCGCGAAGCGACTTTCGACACCTGTTCTGTCGCGTACGACGATGGTTCCGGTGCGAACTTCCTCCTGAGCGGAGCCGCTGAGGCCCTCGATGTGCACTCCGTCGATACGAGGGCCCTTGTGCCGGAAGATGTGCCAGCTGGGGTCGTACCACACCTCCTCCGCGAGCGCGATGCCCTCGCACTCGGGCAGCGCGACCGCGGCCTGCACCTGCCCCCAGCCCGGCGCCCAGCGGTACGCCGCCGCCTCCGGCGCGCCGGGCGCCGGGAAGAGGAAGAGCAGGTCGGCGCGGTACCGCGCGTCGACGGTCTCGAGGAAGCGCGCCCAGGCGGGCTCGGCGCCCTCCGCGAGGACGTACGGCGGGAGGCGGCGCGAGCGCAGCAGGTACGCGAGGCCGCAGATCGGGTCGAGCGCGCTCGAGCACGCGCGGTGCCGCATCGCGGCGAGCACGGGGAAGACGTGCGCGGGCGCGCCCCCGGCGAAGGCGTGCAGCG
>KN840482.1:49906-131513 GCA_000832265.1 Phlebiopsis gigantea 11061_1 CR5-6
CGGCGCCGGCCGGGTGCTGCGCGCGCGCGCCGGCGGGGGCGGCGACGACGTGGAAGGGCACGACGCGGTTCGCGAAGAGGTCCCACACGCGCCGCGGCGGCGCGTCCGGCGGGTCGATCGTCGGCGCGCTCTGGTGCGCCCACTGCGAGAGCGCGGACTCGCGCATGGACGTGTCGTCCATCTCGCAGAGCAGCATCTGCCGCCTGACGTGCGCCGGGTCCGTGCCGAGCAGGGGCCACCAGGGCCGCACGTAGGCGTAGGCGGTGCCGAAGTCCTTGCGCTTGTGCACGAACGGCATGAGGATCGAGGCGAGCGCGGAGGGGTGCGGGTAGGCGTCGAGGTCGAACATGTCGTCGTACGGGTCTTCGACATCTGACCATTCGTCGGCGTCGTCGTCTTCGGCAACTTCTTCGATAGACTCCTCCGGCACGGTGAAGGAATAAGATGTTTCGAGAATTTCGTTCAGCTTTTGCAAGAGGCCGTCAAGCCCCAGCTCTGCGCAGGGGATGTTCGCCAGAGCGTTGGGAATGGCATGGGCGGTGCCGGTGTACTTCTCTTGAAGAGGTACCTCGAGTTCTGCTGCGTCGTTGTCTCCCTCCCATGAGTACAGGGTAGTCGTCTTTGGTAGATTTATTTGCGATCCAGACATCGATCTTCTGCCCAATCGGTATTGGTTAATTATGAGCAGAGTTTGTATCGAGACCCACCAGAAGATGGAACGTGTTTGCGTGCGGTTGAGAGCTGCACGTCTATATCTTGGGTTATGGGAGATCTGCTGTCAGTAAACCTACATGATGCATGCTCTCATCCGCCAATCTCCGTTCTCACATGCATGTCATATCCTACTACTAACGCTCAGGGAGACGCGACTTGGTGAGAAATATGTGTGGAGACGTTTGAGATGTCCTCGCACTTTTCAGCTCCTAGCGGCTTGACATCAGGACAGTACCGTTGCGATATTATCGAAGACAAACACTTGGTGAACGACGTTAGCAAAGGACTTTCGCCAATCAACGTTCCAATGAGCCACCTTAAAGGTCGTCACTAGAGGGTGGTGGGTTGGGTATGAAACTCAAGATACTCGTTCCCAATTCAATATCCCATATGTATGGTGAGCGACTCATGAGATGGGTATCGACGTCAGAGGTGTGCTTGTACTACAAGGCTCTGCTCTACGAAATAAATCCTATGCTCTGACAATGCGATAATGCCCTTCACAATTCTCGTCCACTGAGTCCATCATCAAGAGCGGGGCGAGCCTGGGGTCGTACCGAATCAGGTTAGGGTTAATCAGACTGGCGAAAGCGTCAGAAAGCGACGACGATCACGACCACGACGACGGCGATGAAATAGAGGTCGAGGACGATGGCAGGACGTTCTGCACGCGGACGACGGACATCGCAAGAAAGCACGTTTCTGATGCGCACGCCAGAGCGCACCCGCCGCTCGCTGAGCACGGGCGACGACACGGGCGAGACCCCCCGCCCGGGCGCAGGCGTCCAGATGCATGGCGCCAACCCCTCTCCCACCCGCGACGGCTTCTTCCACAGCAGCACCAGCGCCGAGCACGGCCATGCAGCGAAGCGGCTGGGCTTTCTCGGGGACATGCTCCTGTCCACCACCGCCGGCGCCGCCCAGCTGCTCCCGCCCCGCGGCCATTCGAGGGCAGAGTCGGCCAACCCTCTCTCGCGCGACATGGCTCCATCTCCCTCGCCAACGCTGGCCGCCGTGACGGCCCACCATGCGAAGGGACACGCATCGCCATCCAAGGTGAGCACATCACCATCTTGTGCGGGCCGTTGCTACTGTTGTGTCTCCGGCCGGGGCTATCCTCCTTCCTTGGCTACCTGGAGAGTTCACATCGTACTATCAGTCTCTGGTGGCGCACCTGCGGCCTGATAGCTATATACAGGCCAGCCCTCTCACCATCTCCACCCTTTCCATGTCGTCTCCTCCGGTGTGTACACAGGCCTTATCTCGCCCTTTTCCCTAGCTCGTCTCGCGCGAAATGCATCGTTTGGGCACTCTCGCACATCTACCGGTCCTGAACTCTTCCATATCCGCTTCGTCGAATGCGAGTCTCGCACCGCCGTCCACCACGTCTCTGGGTGGCAGCACCTCCAATGGCGGGGACAACCCATGGGCCGCATTCCACATCCACATCCTGCCTTTGTTCAACGGAGAAGGACTGCGGATGCCAATGTCAGTTTTCCACACTCTTCTACGGTCGGTTAGCTCATCCTGCATCTCATAAGCAAGTGAGGATATGAACGGACTGGCAAAGCGCCACATTCACACCGTCGTCTCCTCGTCCCCTTCAAAGGCTATGGCCACACTAGAGCATGACGCGTCCGAGCTTATCGCAAGCGGGATGGTAACCCTGAGCTCCAGGCTGGAACTTTTAGACGAAGAAGCTCTAGTCGACCAGGTTGTCAAGATTTGGGAATTCTTTTGGGACGAGGTCCTGCCATATGTTGAGGGCGTAAGTCTAGCGCCAGCGGCTACAAGGAAATATCTCATCATTCATTGTTCATCAGGCTCTTTTACCACTACAAACAGACTCGCTACTTTCGTCGCTGTATCGTATACCGAAAGTACACAAGCCGGCGTCTCCAGCTGGACCGGACGTGGCATCCGCCCTATCGCAGTCTCCCAAGATCCAACAGCTCGACGTCCGCAGTATCTCACTACGCCTCTTCCGAGACCAGATTGTATACCCTATTTTCCCTGTCTTGCATGACAGGCTCAATACCCTGAAGGAGCGGTACCCGCAAACGTCGGGCTATCCTCCACGACTACAGCAGATGTACGTCGTCCATCCATTCGACGTGGGTGGTTTGTCCTCCTGACCGCACCACAGGCTCCTCGTGCTCCTTTCCCAACGTTCCCTTCCGGTGCTATATTCCCTCACCGCCCCGCCGCTCCCGCCGCCACCAGGCGAAGAAGCGGTCCAGCTGCTGCTGCGCGCGATCCGCACGCCGCTCGTGCAGATTTCGCCAGACAACCGCCACTACTTNCGCATCGCGCGCAAGCCCGAGGCCGGCGGCGGCGGCGCGGCGCGCACGGGTGCGGGCGCAGAGGAGGACGCGCGCGGCGAGGACACGCCGCGCGTCGGGGTTGTGTTTGGCGAGCCTGTGCGCGAGCGCGAGATGCAGCTGCTCGCGAGCCTCCGGTGCGCATGTTCTCTCTCCCTCGCGTGCGCGTGTGTGCTGATGGGCGTGCAGGAGCCCGGACCCCGAGAGCGCGCGCGCGAGTATGGGAGGGTGGGGCCTCGGCCTTGGCGGCGAGGAGAAGGCGCGTGAGGATGACGAGGACGAGACTCTGGATTGGGACCAAGCGCAGGTGTGTTGTCGTCGTGTGGCGGGAGGCTGTCTTTGACTGACTTCGTGCTGAGCAGGCAGTCGTCGAGCGGATGGTCGGGATGAAGCCCGTGATATAAAGCCGGTGTCTGGCTACTAAGCGAGGAAGGAGGGGATTTGTATCGATACTTATTGCTATGTTTTTCAGAGATTGTATTATCCGTTATAGGCTTCACTTTTTGTCTTTGTAGCAACGCGATGTACCAAATTTAATGAACCGGAAAACTGGTCGCTCTGGGATGCATTCTTTGGGATGGTGATTTACGCTCAGTGCTCGTTTTATCCTTCCATACGTCGCCGGTACGTACAAACATTGGGCTCATGACGATGCGTCTGATAGCAGTACAGAACGAGAACCCAACAGAAAATAGGTATGGTCATTTCACTCAAATCAACAAAGTTGCACCTAGATCTAATCATCTTTGTAGAAAATTTTATTCAGACGCATCTTTGTTTTCCAGCGAGTCCATCAACTCGAGGTTACTTGTCCTAGGGACCAACGGAGAGGTGTGCGCCAGGACGCCTGACCCAATGGCCAAGGCCGCCCTTCCCCTAGGTGAAAAATGAGAACGCACCTGTCCGTAGGATGCAACTACACCCGTCTGCGTAGACTACACTATAGTCGGCGCGGGCGAGGACCGACTCGGTCCTCCAGCCCAAGGAAGATTGCAAAACCGAGACAAGGGGTGGCCCGCGGCTGGGGGACCAGCGTCGCGCACGCTAACCGCAAGCCAATGCTCAACCCGCGGGATCCGCGAGGACACAGCCTGCCGGGGAGCATTGACAGAGACTATCGGCCCGCAAGTCACTGCAGGAATCGATAGCTCGAGAACGCTATGTGCTAGGCTACTGAAAATATCGCCGCAGTAGACTAGATGAGAGGGTTTGAGAGGAGTGGGGAGCGAGAGTTGCGGGCGGCGGGGTTCATAGTAGAGGCTAGCGCGCAATCGCACTTTCAGCGAATTCCAAAGGTTATGCTGTCCAGTGTGCGCATCTAGGTTGAATAAGCTATTCGCGTAGCTCTCAAGATAGACTATTTTGATTTTACGACGATCTCTCGATTCATCACGTAAGTGATATTGAGTATTCAATGCTCGCGACCGGATTTAACTTTATGACTCTCGCTGGGCTTTATAATGGATGAGTTTCAAACTCGAGATACATGACATGTTGTCCACAATTTTTCAAGATGCTATCTTTACAGATTCAGTATAATCTCATAACTATCGCGTTACAGGGTAAAAAAACAACTGGGTTTAGAGTTCTACGGCAAGTGACGTGGAATATTATTCGAATTCCTTGTTTGTTGGACGCGGCCGTGCGCAGCCCAGAAAATAGAGGCTTATAATATCAACTACCATGCGCAGATTATTCTGTTGCGGTATGGCCGACGTCTAGCCCGAGCTCGAGCTCAACGACGTCGCTTGAATATGACTCCGGCAGTGCTTTGAGCCTGCGCAACGTGCAGATCATAGATATTGCTTGGAGGAGCCACGCGAAGAGGACACCTCCGATCATGATACGAGAGGAGATGTGCGTCTCAGTATAGAGCGGCCGACAGACATAGGATGCGAAGAGGGCCACGACGAAGAACACAAGGGACCTAGAGAGAAAACGGTTAATTAGAAGGAGTGAGACAATGTGCTTTGCGCCTAGCTATTTACCACAGGAGCCAGACAAGTGGAGCGGCTAGCGCATTGCTAGGGTTCAGCCACATATTCTTAGACATCTTATTTGCATTCTAGTATAGTGGAATTATTCTCAAAGAATAGTGCGATAGAGATCAAGATGGGAAACATACGATAGTCCAAAATAATGCCTCCTGTGCTGACTTGACTCCAGATATGTGCACGCAATGCACAAATCCGCTGCATAGGCTTGCTAGTGCGCACAGAAATGCCGAGGTGATACAGGTTCTCCCCACAATGTGGCTGATGATTGCCGGATCTTGGAGCATTGTTGCCATAGTCCTAGCGTATACGGTATGAGAGTTTCTCAGTGCGAAACGTAGCCGTCGCACTCGTAGTGTGCATACCCTACGAATACCGCTGACACATAGTTGACCATGTGCCATTGGCTGGTGAGCCTTCGGGAAAAGCGGTTCCAATGACGATGGAACAGGCGAAGTTCTTGCTGGCCGGCCGGCGAGATAGACCCGACGTTTCCCGTACTTGCAGAAACATTACCTAATGATCTGGTGATCTCGACCAGCTCGTCCGTGACGACTGGGAACACTTGATTGTGAAGGAATCGACAAGTAATGAGGAGCACCGACGACCTCACAAAGTCCAAATAAGAGACGGTTTTTATGTAAGCTGTAGCGACGAAAATAAACACGGTCGCCATCTTGCATAGATCTACGATGAAGCACTGTAAGGAGATGAACAGTGAAGAGAGGAGCGAAGATCCGACGACGTACCGAAGGGAGTGCCGCACTAAATCTCTACGGCTGAGGTGAGCATTGCGAGTCGAAGCTTTTAGAGGAATCTGGTATACAGCAAACTCCAAGCTTATTGAAACACGATTGTCATCAAGTGTTTGCGAGGCAACAGCTTCATGTGGGATGATTCAAAAGCAGGACAATTGGGCAGATGAATGGAATCTGGTCTGATCTGCCAACTTGAATTCTGGACCTGTCAAAAAAAGGTCAACACCGGACATTTGATTGGTCGCAGTCGAAGAGATCGAAGTTTACCTTGTACTTAATCTGCACTGCGGATTAGGTAGACGGTACTAGGACCCCCGAAAGCGCCCATGTAGGTTGGCCCCAAAAGTGCCGAATTTTGGAATCCAATGTCCGGATTATTTAGAGCAAATTTGTCCGGATCCTGACCTAGCCTAGCGATTTTCGCTCCCGGTGTCCGGATGCGCGGGCTGACGTCAAAATAGCGCTTTCTTTGTCCGGATTTCGCCAAAAAATCGCTAATATTTCGTCAAAATACATGTTTTAATCATAACAATGTCCGAGGGCATTGGCGACGAGGAAACCCTGTGTTACAGCTGGTACGCAATGCGTAGCAATATATAGTTAAGTTATCCTCATGCTCTAACAAGTGCTCAGCAGGCTGGATCTTCTTTTTGCCTTGTTTCCGCCAGAGCTTCATAGCTTCGCACAGAGTGGGTTGTGAGTTTGCGAGTTGATTGAAGATTTGCATATCGGCATAGGGGGAATGAGGATGAAGTGCTTTGTGTGAAAGACTGCCGTTGTGCTGGGCACTGTGCGGGATTGGTTCGCGTACATCAATTCCGACACTTGCATGATACAGCGCCAAGGGTGTAAGATTGGTCGACAGACCCGTGTCTTACTTCGTATCCCGACTCGCTAGCTCATTACATGTTGTGGTGAGCGCGCAAGCATCATAGCTACACGTCCGCTCATTGGCTCACTAGCCCGCCACCCAGGCCGCCATCAGCGCGATGTCCGGATTGCGCGACCGCCCTTCCTTGCCCGTCCTCCCACATGTCCGGGTTTTGACCCGGCTTGCGGCCCCCTTGAGCATGTGGTGTCCGGATTTTAGGGCGGCCTTCGGCCGCCATTCGGTCAAACTGTGTCCGGATTATGACCCAACGTACATGGGCGCTTTCGGGGGTCCTACGGTACTGAAAGCACCCCGGGACGGATCATGTGAAATAATGTGAATATCAGGGGGAGCAAGCGATTCCCACTCTTATCGGGCATATAATCCCTGGTAGGGGGAAAGGGTAACCTGCAGAAAAGTCGCGTTCTACGTTTTGCAAGACGCTCCCGTTTGAACGTTGAGATCGCCGCACAGGTACGCACGTGACAACAATATTAAAATGGATCACAGTGTCGAAAAAAGGTCCCGAAATTTTACCTGACGCTGTATCCGATACTCATGACTCAAACAGAACCCACTTACATGGATGGGATGACCAGGTACCGACCTAGAGGTCGAGCGGAGCCTCTCGGAATCTCAAGTACCAGGCAGCTAGAACCTGCTACTAGTAGTACTACTGTTTTTTACTGACATGTTCAGATCGGTATTGATATCTCCGCACTATCTTCAACAGGCTTCAGAGTGTGGACAGTTTTTCCATATAGCATCTCCGCAAAATCTCGGTGACCCATAAACACGTCTGGGTTGGTCTCGGAAGAGTAGCGAGACTAAGAGCCCACAAACGTACAGATGACTATATTCCGCGTGGTTTCGACTTATTTGGCTCGGAGGGCACAATTTGCGTACGGGCGCAGCTGTATGTGGCATCATGATGACGTACGCGTCTGGAGCGTTTGACCTCTTCGCCGTGTACCGTACACCCTCTTGATTTACATCGCCTGATAGCTAATAAATCTAGTTCGACTCAACAACGGAGGTACGTATCATTTCAATTTTAAGCTTGTAGTATTTACCGTTCTCTCTTAGGTTCGTTAACAGCTTCGGACATGGGGTGAGTCCGGGTCCGACATCTTCGAGAAACGGTTGATTTTGCTTCCCACTTTCACGCGACAGAGCCAACGCTTCTGGCAACCGATGCCCGTATGGTCCAAGGATTAGCAGGAAGGCATTTGCATCCACGATGTGTGAGTTCGAGTACCGAGAGTTCGGCTAAGCACATACGGGCTCTTTAAAGATACACATGATTCTGACTCAAACTGGCATGGAAAGTTATGCTACATTTTGCGAGGAGTATTTCTATGTATTTTTTGCTCTCTCCCAACACGCGAGGATAGATGGTAGCGGCGGTATGTTATATCTGGTCGTAGCTAGCTCTCATGCACCTCGCAGGTTTCTGGCTAATACAATCGACCAGAGGCACGCACAGATTTTTTCAGCACGCGCTCTTTTCTGAGTTCGTACAGCTCCTACCATGACATGCTCCATACATCAATATCATGAAGGTGCATACTCATCTGATTATTGCGGTATCCTGATCCTCGGAGAGCTGTGCTAGCCGGTGCGGAGGGAAGAGACCACCATTCGCGGCGTCATAATACTGATCTTGCGGAACGCCTCGCACGACAAGGTGAAGCAGTTGATGAAGGAAGGTGTGTCGTTACCCGTCACGGCAAGCACGCATGGACTCTTGGAGCCTTAACTCAGCTTGGTATCGAACTGTCCTGCTTAATCACGTCGAGTGCTATCGGAACGCACCCTAGCCCTGCAGCTGTCTTCAGTGCGTATAATCCGTGATCTTGGGTCAATTATCGTACCCTTAACTGCAGTCTCCCGAAAGTCGGTTTATTCCCATCAATTTACTGTTTTACCGAGTAAATCCCCAGTAAACCCTGCGTTCAAGATCCGCCTGATACGATGCGATCAGACGAACCGGTAAGCTGAGCCCGCGGTGAGCACTTGGTGGCGCCGGCATCGTCGGCAACACTCAACCAACGCCGTGCCCGTCGCTACCAGTGGTTATTGGCCAGGCAGCCCGCTCCCTACCAAATCCCAAAGGTCAGTCTTTCACCTGCCGTTGTTCATCCGACGACGTACTCATCAAAGCAAGGCGGCGGAACGTCGAGACCTAGGCGCTTGGGCGCCACTAACATCATCAGCTGACGCAGTCACAAATAGTCGCATGTCACACTCCACGCCTTTCGTGCCACCATCTATGATCTCAGAACTTGGGAAAAGAGGCATCGCTTCATAGGCCCAGTTTGGAATGGAAAAATGTAAGTAAGTAACTATCTTATTCACACCCACTCTCTCAACGTCGCGGCTAGTTGGGTGCTAGCTGACTCAGACTAAATACTACTACTTGAAAGGTAGTACCGGACTCGGCGGAACGATGGACGTTCGTACCAATGTCTATGTCTACACACGCCGAATGGGGCAGCTTGTGCCTGTATATGGCACAAAAATTGTAAACGGAGGATATCCGCTACGTCAGCCTGCGCTTAACAGCGTGACCGTATACCTTTTTACGGTCGTTTCATTTCAAGGTGGCTCCCCTGTTGAGTCCCTCATATCTTTCTCGCTGCTACCTGTCGCGGTTGTTGATGCGCGTACATAGAGCGGTGCCTGTACAGTCATACCTATTACGGCGAGCACTATCACCAATCGAATGCACTGACAGCGGAGATATTTGCCAGTGCTAGACCCAGAAGCCTGCTGAGTGCAATGTCCCCCGAAACAGTGCGTTTATAGCTCCATTCTACCGCAAAGCAACTTTGAGTATCGCATACGGCTACTCCCAAGGACCCTGGTAGGGAGTGGCTTTCGCGAGGCTGATTCACGCAAACATGTGGCCCCGGGTGTGTACGGAGCTACCGTATCCTCTCAATCATTTCTTATCGATTGACCACAGGACCCAAAGATCTACCGCTATCTCGTCGAGCACCGAGTGAACCAGCCTTTCCCCCAACTTCCTCCTGCAAACTGTATCCGCCCTGTGCTCTGTGGCCCTCGCGTTCATCGGCTGGCCCCACGCCGCTTCTCGAGTACCGTCCCATCGAGCTGCGGATGCCTTTTTGTAACATTGCTGCAGTAGAAGCGCGATGATCATCCATCGGCCAACTCATGTCTGCATGCAGCGAACCTCCTTTGAGGTGAGTTATCACTTGACTGCAGCAATTCAAAGACCGGTGTCTAATAAACATGGACACTCGCTGGCGGAAATGTGCCCTGCGACTAGTCATGCGTGGGGCTTACATCTTCGCATACACATGAAGCAAAGGTGCGCTCGAGACAGTTTTGCTAGCCAAAATTACCAGGGTACTAAGATTCGTTCGAATCAGATATGAACCCAGCCGTAACTTCTATGCGTCCCACCTCAATGTAACCTTGTGCTATTTGAGGCCGAATAACAGTCACTCCGCAGATGCACTTGCCAAGGGCAGTGTTACAATCACCACATGATATCCACACTTCATAAAGCGCACGTTGCATGTGTACTATATCTACTGGTCTGAGCAGGGTATTTCAGGGTACGTCCTTGCCGTAGCCCGTCTCTTGAGTCTTAGCTCTCTGCCACAGTCTCGCTATGTGTGTTGGGGAGAACAATGCCCTGCATACCATTGCGTACCTCAATGCACAGCTTCAGTCACTCTGGGGCATCTCGTCGGAGTGTGTTGAGAGCCGTGGCACCAACATGAAACCCGAGCCCACGCATAGTACGCAGAACCTTCCACAGTTTTCTTGATATGCGAGTGACCAGAAATGTAGGATACTCGTTTGCACTTGCCGAGTGGCATTTTGGAAGACACAGACCCGATCTCCAGGCATCTGTAGAGGACATGATGTTCCACGCACGCTTTGATGCACCCCGTCTCGACTTCCTGTGTAACCATGAGGCACTTTTCAAAATCAATATCGCGGACGGACACTTCAATCTAGACTACAGCAGCGCGTCAGATGAAAGCATGGCTAATCGGTATGTACCTCCTTTGCCGCGCATCGAATGCATATGATCTCACCTAGGCTTCCCATAGGGAACAAAATCGAGTCATCACCCCTTCCAGCACATTCACATTCCGCGTGCCTTTCCAAGTGACTGGTATCAAGGGCAGGGACTTAAAGATTGGCAATGGCGAAACCACTGTCGGCATGGTCGTGCTCGACCTACGAAGTACGAAGAATCCCTTACGTATATTGACGCATCACGCTCAACTCACTGGCAGGCGCGACGCTGAATAAAGTCGAGCCTGAACTCGGTTCAGGAAGGCAAGCCATCGAGACCTACCTTCAGAACTACCTGAGCCTCTTACAATCCGCCGGTCACCATGTTCTATTCTCACTCCCGAACTTTGGCGAGAACACTGATGCTGCCAGTCGGCCTCACGGTCCCTACCTCGACTTTTCCCAAATCGCATACAAGTTACTCGGTCTCGAAGATGTTCACAATGTCTCGATCCAGCACATCAACAGGTACCTCTCAGTAGCCTGGCTCAACGCCCTCATCCTTGCCAATAAACAGCCTCTCAATCATCCAGCGGTCTCTCTTGCTGAGTACAGGAGTACGTGGGCGCCTCAAGACGACGACTTATACTTTTCCATAAATTTTGGAGCTCCTTACGTCGATGCCCTCTGCAACGACGAAATTCTGATATATCTCGTTCTGGATGATGTCCGCTTCTACGAGACAGGAGACTTCGACACTAGGTGTATACATCGATGCTAGCCCTTGTCACCGAGCTAATTGCGCTGCTATCTATCTAGGGCACCCTTCAAGGCATATAGCAACTGGAAGATCGCTGTCTTAATGAACCTCATTCACGAAGAAGAGGGTGACGGTAATATCAAACGATGCAGACTAGACCTTGCCAGTGTGTATCCTTGTTGAATACGCTCCCTGTGAAACTGGTTTTCTGATCTCGTCTTCCAGGCGCGCTATTCATGCCTCAATTCTCAGAATTCGACGGCCGCCGTTTTGATGACGGCGAAGAAGACGCTCGCTACATGAACCATATGATCGATTTTATATCTGGAGAATACCTGAACTTCCTGGAGAACGGTCAGCATCACGTCATTTATCACCACGACGCCCGTTCGCCAGGTTCTTCCACGATATACGACCAGGTCAAACATCACGAAGATCTCGGCCTTGTCGACGAGATAGAATGGCCATCTTCCAAGGCCAACGAAGCTCATGACCTCACAGACTCCAAAGCGACCGTATGGAATGATATAGCGCAGCACAGTGATATGTGCGGCTACGATCAGATCACTGCTCTCTCCCAACTCTCTATCAATAGACAGTTTCGCTCAGCTTGGAGCGAACAGCAGTCTATCACCTCTATGACCGCAGACAAGATGTTGACTCGGTGGGGGTATCAGGACCGCTTCGCGGCGATCTTCGAGCCTTTGACCATCCGCCTTCGCCCCGACGGCCGCGCGATAGTTTTCATCAATCTTGTAGAAGGATTCTTGAAGCCGCTGGAGAACTCGTTACCTAACGCTGAGTGGGTATTCTATCGTACTTATGCGGATCTCTGACTAAGTGCCATGATGCAGCCACGAGAAATACGCCTTTACCGGATGGCAAGTGGCCTTCGCGGTGGACCTGAAGATGCGCGATCATGTAGCCTTATCCGACGCCAGTCCCGAGTGGCTTGAGCGTTTCGCTCAGTCCGCCGCCCATAAGCAGCACGGCAGTAACCCTGATACCAAATTCGAGCACCTATGCCTGGATTTCGATCGTAAGGCTTGCCTAGGTGCTATCCGCCATCTGCTGATCGATTAATCGCAGGTGTTGAGTTCCTACATGAGGCATCTCGTTTCGAGGGTCTCTTCACCCCCACCAGCAGTCGCTCCATGAATAAAGTCCTTGCTGTAGTGACTTATCTGCGCGACCGTTATCTGAAGAGATTTGCACAACTTGGTCACCATGTTCTCTACACTATCCCGGTGTGGAAGAGCCGCACCGCTGCACCTCCGTATGGCTTGACCAGTGTCGCCTTCCAAGTCCATTCAAATACGACCGGCTCCGCTTCAAATCTACCAGCTGCACAACAATCTCAGACATCGTCTCCCGTTATCATCTTTCTCGGCATGTGTGGGGGACGATCACTTCCTACCTCTGCCCTTCAGCTCTCCACAGATTGGGTCGCCCACGCCGGGAGGTTCTGGACGCATGGAACCGGCGGCATTTCCAGTGCCGTCTTCCTTCGTGAGCGGCTGCTTCCTCTCTTATCTGCAGTCAACGCAGTCACGACCGTCGTACCTGCCTCTTCGACCATCGAACGCGATGGTAAGTGGGAGCTTGAGCTCAACAGCTGGGCGAAGGACGCACAGCGAACGTCCCGAAACTGCCCATTTAGCCATGTTCCTGCTAGTAATGAAGAAGGCGCTCTGAGGTACCAATGGGATCATCAAGAGGAGTTCAATTATGACCAACAGGGTAACCCCACCGCTAGTGGAGTCCGCTCCGTCTCTAGTACGTCCATTGACTATCATCTTTCTTCTTCTACTTATTTTCTTCAGGTCGCACGATGAACTATCTCGAAATCCCAACCACATTCAAGGACGGCGTGATGGAGATCAAACTAGGCGGTCGTATTGACCTCGAGTTCAGCGTTAAAACTGGGAACTCGTGGAGGTGAGTGCCACATCTACCGGCGTGAGCTCCCAATAACGTCGAGATGAAGCTCCAAAGGGTTTTCTGCGTGGTCGGTGTCTCTGACCGTTAAAACAGAGGCCAGCGGGCTGCGTGCCAGTGTGCGCACCGTACCCACGCAGTTCCACAAAGAATGGACTCGGAGCTCCCATAACAACTTCGGAACAACATTTGCTCTCAACCCAGCAGACTTACTTAGGAGGGCCGTGCCGGAAAGCATAGACCTCGCTGGTGTTGTGAAGGAGTTCGAGTCCTTCGATGGCACCTGGCAGTTCTGCTATCCGCGTACTGGCGCATACAGTCCCGCTCACCCTGTCTTCAATTGCCTTGGAGATCTACTTTTCGAGCTTCGACCACAGCCACAAGCTCCTCGGCCGCAACCACAGGCCGCCCAGACGCAACCACAAATTTATCGGCTGCAGCCACAAGTTCCTCGGGCGCAGCCGCAAGCTCCTCGCCCCCAGCCACAGGCTCCTCCCCCGCCAACGACGAGCGCTGGCACGACGACTCGTGGGCCAACAGCTACACGTTGGTCGACGGGCACAGGCAGGAGCGGCACTACTAGGACAGAACGCGAAGGTGTGTTGAATAATTTCTTTAAAGGTCTCAAGTCTCACAATCGCCGTAGTTCGTCACGCAAATCCCACTAGTTTCGATTCGGGCCCGGGGATTCTGAGGGCGGAAATTAACGCTGCCGGCACACGTCCTCTTTCGAGCATGCCGGACGGATGGTCTACTTCCACTGAAACGATATCATACTCCGAAGGGGATACTTCAGATTCGTCCTTCGACTTTTTCCCTGCCAGCCCTCCTATGAACAGCGCGTACAGCGCCACGTCGATAGAGTCGGCGACTTCTTCGTGTCATATTCCTCCCACACCACCCTCCATAGGCGCTGCCCGCGCTCACTTCCAGCAGTTCATCGGAGAGACACACAGTCGCCCTCAGTCTGCGGCGGGGATGCATCAACGGCCCGCATCCGCCGCCAGCGTCCGACCTTCGTCTGCAGCGAGCAACCGTCAACAGGACCAGCTCAATTCGACTTTCACCGCGTTTGGTGATGGTATCCACATCCACTCGACACCTCAGCCCGGGGACATACCAGCTAGCGGTGTCCACACCCCTCGAGTTCAGCCGTTTACGACGAATCTTGGTATACCAGATCTATTCGTGCAGGGAGTGCCGCAGAATATTGCCGAGGCCTTGAACAGGGCTACCACGGGTATGACGTCCTCGGGCGAATATACTACAACAACGACCACCACTACCAGTAGGTCGACGACTCCACAGCTCCCTACAGTACGTCCCGTCCCCGTCAACACCGCCTCGTCTGGAGCGAGGGCTTTCCGCCGAGAGAGCTTCATGCAGACGTCGGGAGGTATGGGCGGTGAGATGGGCGGGAGTATGATCGGCGAGGTGTTCAGCGACCACGACCTTGCTGCACGGTTCGGGGCCTTGGGGGTCAGGCCAGGGAGGACTCGTACCGTCTTCTCGAGCACGGTCTCTGGAGGTACAACAACCAGTAGGGCCAGCGTGTCTAGTCGGGAGCACTTCGTCGCGAGCGGGCTTGGCCATTTCCAAAGGTAATATGACAATATATGTCTACATACAGTGTACACTAGGTAGTGGCCCCGACATGCATATCGTTGTACTCCATATATGTGCACTGCCCTATCTCTATCTTGGATCCGTTTTATGAACTGAAGGTCCTCTATTAGCGTAGAAGGCGGCCGCGTGTGAGAGGCGTGGGAATTTTGCTTACATAGCGGCTGGGTCAAACACGGTAGTATCACGACCAAGGAGTAATCTCGCCGAGAATGTGGATGGTATATTGCAAACGTGGGCTACGTGCAGTTCCGATGGCTTCCTTTACACCTCCCCCAATGTAGTATCCAGCGATGCGCAAGTCAAGTTCATTTCAAAGGCGACTAGTATTATACGTACAATAACATCTGGGATGAGCACTGGATCTAGCAAGACAGGGTACATATGAGAATCAGGCAAGCATTCGCCAATAGGCAGGCAGCGCATGGGCGTATGAGAGCCATATCTGGGGAGATGTCAGTCAAGAATATGAAACTGTTACAGCATCGCTCACGTTGTACACGTAGAACGAGACCTGGTCGCCGGGCACAGTGCGATAGATAAGGAACCGGACCCCGGTGATGGCCGCCAGGCCCAGGAGCAGGGCTGCTGCCACGACGTCGAGCTCCCAAATCGCGACGAGGGCTATCGACCACGCTATAAGGCCGACAATGACAGTTTTGCGGGCATGCTCTGGCAGCACTATCGGCAAGGTCTGTCTACCCATGAGGCGATCGCCTTCGATGTCCTTGAAGTCTTGTACGTGGTATGTGCTGGCGAAGATGGCCGCGCTGAGGCAGATGGCTAGCCTGGCCGTTGTGTCGAGCTGGCACCGGTCAAGGCCTAAGAGATATTAGAGAGGGCACCTTACGCGGGATCAAGGAGGGCACTCACCAGCGACAAGTGTAGCGCCTGCTTCTAACGCTGCGAACCCGCTGGCATTCATGCAATTTCTAACGGTCCAATGTCCGGCGTGGGCGCGACACTCGTTGTAGATGATGGTGAGGCCAACGAAGGCCGCGCTAGCGTAGAGCGCCTGCAAGCTATAAGATAGCGAGAGCGCGAAACAGAGAGGGACGAGTGCCCAGCGAAGGATGGTCGCTTGCTGGACGGTGATGCGTCCTGAAGGCAGCGGGCGATCTGGCTTGTTTAGTGCGTCCTCATCTACGGAGAACACCTGATTCGAGACGTTGAACTGGAGGAGGTGGAGCCATATCCAGAAAACGATATGTGGCAATCTTGGGACCGAACACACGGGTGCAGCGACGGTGGCGAAGATGGTCTATGGTAAGGGCAATTAGTTTCAAAGCGATGTGCGATGTGCTAGGAATGCATACGATGGGGAAGATTGTTGTCTTGAAATCCGACTTCGTGAAGAAGAACGCAGTACCAATGTGGTATACAAGAGCTTGTGGGACAAATGCAAGTGACATGTCAAAATTTTGGAAGTGAGGTGGAGTTGTACCTTCCCCTCAAGCCTCACCTCATATATACCGATAGGATACCAACCGGTTGGACGCTTTATTTTGCGCCGGACCGATTAGAAGATAACCAGTGTTAATGGCGGTCCGCAACGCTCGGTATAATTGGAGCGTTGACGTGACCCATCTACAGGCGCAATGTAGTGAGGTGCCGTAGCAGGGCAGGGCAATGAGGTCTAGGAGCCGGCGAGAATATGGTACCGTGAGATCAAGTCGGAGGTACGAGACCTTGACAGCTTGATGAGTCGCTATGCGGGCGATCTCCTCGCACCCTGAGCAGCACTAGCATGAACGCTTATTCATACAGACTACACACGGCTTCTCGCGTGAAAGCGTTTATCTGTTGAACCATCGGATTCAGAAAACATGTTCCCGACATAAGCAGTATCACCGACATATGTGTGATTCGGGGTTGTCGTATTCTTTTCGCCCAGCCGCCGGCAGATGTGCGTTTTTTAGGTACTACACGGGGGGGGGGGGGGTTGTGCTCGTGCACTTGACCCCTTCACTGAAGTGCGGGATTCCATCCTCAGCCAATTGGACCCTGGTTGGAAGTTGGCATTGTAGTCTCTAGGTGGAGAGTAAATCCGTATATCGAGTCGCCGTGTGGCATCGGAAGAGCGAAGATGAAATTTGGTGAGAATCTGATGACTCAGTCTACGCTCTTGCAAGCCGTTTCATGTTATGAACAGCCTGAGGACACTCCGCCACGGCGGATCCACGGTACTTGATGCGAAAGCCCAACGGTTCGTCATCTCGGAAGTTGCACAAAAGCCGACAGCTGCTCACAAGATGTGGTATATAATTGTAAGATACGAGTTCATAAACGTCAACTCCTTGACTGCCCTTTGCTTGGCTGGGTAAGGAATGGTAGAGGATGGACGAAGAATGGTCGGACTCGGAAGTGGCGAGCCAAGCCATGGCGCTTAACGGCACAATCGAGCGCCTATACTGGAACACGATCCTTGCTTTCGACCGCGATCCAGCAGGGTCTTGAGCCAACACTATGGTGAGTGCAAACCCTCGATTTTCTCTTTCACTGTCTGATGTTTGACGCTAGCTTATCTTCTCAGTGTTTAAAACTCTCACCGACCAGAGGGTCACGGTCGAGCTCAAGAACGACCTCTCTATCACAGGCGTTCTGAAGTCGGTTGACCAGTGCGTGCGTCCGCTATTCCCTCCCCTCATCTCGACCTCAACGTTTGCGCGCGAATTAGGTTCCTGAATATCCGACTCGACAATATCAAGGTGCTCGATGAAGCACGCCACCCACATATGGTGCGCCGCCTGCGTTTCTAAAGCAGGGTCCAATCTGAACGCGTGCACGTTCACAGATGGCGGTGAAGAACTGCTTCATCCGTGGCTCGGTCGTACGATACGTCCAGCTTCCGGCCGAAAACGTAGACACACAGCTCTTAGAAGATGCTACGCGTCGCGGTCCGTACTTCTCATGAGGAGCTCGTGTCCTCGCTAACTGATTCAATCCGCAGAGGCTGTCAGTCAGGCCAAGCGGTAACTTCACGAGTGTGTAGCCTCAATACTTTTATCGCCGCCTACGGATCTATTACGGGAGATCAACGATGCGTACGAAGCCAGGTCAAAGAGTGCGCACCCTCAGCTTACCAGATCCGGCTCGCATATTCCTCAGCCGTCGCGTCCCCAAGCATGACACAAAAGTTGCAGTCTGCATACATGTAACTCTAAACTATAATACAAAATACAACAGCGCAGGCGGGATAGAATATCCAATAACTAAATGTCGAATCTGCGGACCTCTACTCCCCTAGCATCAGCACTGACAATCCTCCTCTCGTCGAATACAACATGACCCTTTCCAAGGTGTCGCCCGGGCAAGTCCAACCCTCCGTCCTCGTCGAAAGGGCCGATCCCTGCGAAAACCTCGGCCCCAGTTCCGGCCTCGAGATCCCAGGCCCAAATGCTCCCATTAGCAGCCAAGCTGACACAACGTCCGTCCGCGAGCGCGAGCGCAGTTACGGGCCCGATCTGGCCATGCAGCGAACGGACATAGCTCAGCCGCGGCTGGGACGACCCCGCCGTCGGGAGGTATAGCCGATACAGCTGCAAGGAGCTCGGCGAGTGCAGCCGCGAGGCCACGAAGCTCGACGCGGACGAGGAGGCTGAATCGGAGGCGCTGTCGTCGCCCGACTCGGGCGTGCTGCGCGGCGGCGGGTCGCCTGGCGCGAGTACGACCCACTTGCCGTCCGTCTGTGTGTCCGACACGCGGGCGACGCGGCGGCCCCACTGCTCGCGCACCAGCCGCAACTTGTGCTCGTCGATCCAGCCCGAGGGCACGTCATATGCGCGGATGGAGCGGGAGGACGAGACGACGATGCTTGCGGTGATGATGAGCTCGGTCGCCCCAACGCTCCAGTGCGCAGGGAAGACGGGAATTGCGTATGCGATGATAAGCCTGTAGGTGCTGGAACCAGCCGGGGTGAGGACAAGTGAGCTCGGTGGGTAAGACGTGAATGACGACAGTGTCTGTTTGTGCACGATAGTGCCCGAGGAGAGGTCATACAGCGACAGGTGGAATGACTGGGATAGAGTTGCCAAAAGTCGCCCGTGGAAGGCTGCTTGGATTATTGGGGTCGTGCGAGGGACATTTGCGGTGGGCAGATAGGTGAGTTGGCGCACGGACTGTGTTGGTCGATGGTGATTGATAGACAATATTACGAACTCTCCCGTAGAGAGAAAGGCTGCTAAGAGAACGTCGTGGGCATTTGGAGGAGGGGCCTGGTCCAAGGCGAGTGCCGTGATGATAGTATTAGCTTGCGACCGAGGTGTCTGACATGAGATATTATGTGTTCCATGAAGCGGGGAGGCAAGCAGTAGCTCAGGGTGTACAGTGCACCCCACAACAGTGGCGATAGTCACAGAACCAGCGAGTAGCACATGGTTCCCGCGTATTTCAGGTTCGATTAGAGGAGGCGCATCAAGCCCTGGCTGAAGTGTCTCTACCGAGCAGCGTCCTATACAATATTTCTTAGTAGGAACGCAGGTATCAATGGAGGAGACTTACCAGTCCGCCAATTAGAGCTGATCCGAAACATCCACCTCCAATCCCTGAAATCGTCCGGGAGTTCATGTCGCGCTCTACCTGGTAAAGGCTTGGTCTCCCTTCCGTCACTCCTTCCAATGAAGCCCCGCACGCCCCTGAGTCTCGTTCGACCGTACTCGGTCAGGTAGAGGCTCTTCCAAAGCTACTCGGCGCATGATTTTCAGTGTTCGCTTTGAAGCGTTGTCATGCAGGGACGCGGTTACGTACCTGGTTATCTAGTGTGAGTCGTGCCCAATCTCGATTGACTGACTGAACGGCGCACAGGTCATTGTAAGAGAGGTACGAGAATATAACCAGGATGACCTCGTCGTAGAGGGCGTTAAATGAGCGGGGCGAGATGTAATGACGGCTGGACGACTCCAGGCCGTGGGCACGTTTTGCCTCGGGTAGGATATCCGGCGAGTGAGTACGCTTAGACATCCTGAAGCCTGCTAGACTCCGCCCGCAGCTGAGGGTAATGAGGGGAGAGCCAGAGGCGATCAAGGTGCTTACCAATTGCACAGTAAGAAACTCGTTGTTACTACTTGTTACACCATCACACGGCTTGTAATCAGCGCTGTAAGAGAGGCTTGTATGCCGACTGATATGGTCAGTCATGATAACATCTCCTTTGCTGTATCGTTGCTTCCTTCTTCCATGACTTCGTGACCCCTCACTTGCATCTCCTGCTCGACCACCAATTTCAAGTGAACTCGGAACAGATAGCTGTCATCGCGTTGCTAGCTGAGCTCCTTGTGATGTTGAGTTTTGCCGTGAAGCTGCATTTGTTAAGTTACCCCAGCCAGCTGGGTCGACATTTCTCAAGAAAGCTATCGAATTTGATTCATCCTACGGTGCGCCTTACACAACTCTCACGCCGAGATATAATTGCATGCTTTCATTGCCCCTTACCAGGCCCTTTGCGATCTGCAGGCGTGTTCAATACATAATCTGAATGGCATCTGGCGTCCCTGAGATTCGCGCTATTGTGTTCACACAATTACCTCAAGTCGGTAACCACTCCGCTTTAGCACCCCGCACATACCGATATTCGCTTATTGTGTTTGCTGGGAGTATTTCGGCAACGATGTCTAGAGCATGGCCCATAATTTTGCGCCCCGCACCCGATCTGTCAAAGTACGCATGTTTATCGTCAGAGTACATGCCGGTGCCTAGGGAAGCCGCAGGAGACACCTGTGCGACGCTATTATGTCCCTACGCCCGAGACATGCGCTTCTCGAAGTCAATGCCGTCGGGGTATATAATCCGCACGGACTTGGACATGCTCGCTGTCAGCAAGGCCTCTACTATACCCCGCGCCCGGTTGCACGACGGCTTCACGATGAGAACTGCCCTGGCTCTGTACCTGCTAACGCTCGCCGCCTTGACCGCGGCTGTGCCGCATCTTTCATACACTTTCCAGGTCAAGGAGACCGTCACCCCGCCACGAGAGTGGTCACAAGCATACAAGGCTCCCTCTGACCTCACGATTGACCTACGCATCGCGCTCCCACAACAGAACTTTGCACTTCTGGAGCAACACCTTTACGAAGTTAGGTAAGGTCGGGTCACGACCCCTGAGTGCTAGCCTCGCGCTCATACCTTGTAGTGACCCATTTCATGAACGCTACGGACAACATTTGTCGCAAGCCGACGTAAACGAACTCATTGCACCCCACCCACACGCGGTCGACCAAGTCGAACAATGGCTAGAGTCGCACGGCTTGTCTAGGGATTCCATTTCGCGCTCCTCAGCCGGAGATTGGCTCCGTGTCAAAGTTCCAGTTAGTAAAGCGGAGGAAATGCTCAACACAGTGAGTACCATGTTCTCCTTAAATATTGGTCTACGTTTGAGTACAAGTGTAGGAATATCACATATGGGTTCGCTCGACAGGAGAAACCTTGGTCCGTGCCACGGCGTACAGCCTACCTGTTCACCTCCATGAACACGTCGAGTTCGTACAACCCACCACCCTATTTTCGACTTTCCGCCCGATGAGGTCCTCAGCCCGTCTTGTCGAGACTACTCAGTCATCCACGTCGTCTTCGAACACCGGTACAATCAGCGTTGCCTCCGCCGCGAGCGGACGCGTAGACGCGAGTTGTGCAGACACGGTGACCATCGAGTGTCTCAGACAACTCTACAACGCTGTTGGGTACACACCCTCTGCGAACACCGGAAACCAAATCGGCGTGACGGGGTATCTCGGCCAGTTTGCGAACGAACAGGACCTTCAGACGTTCTACAAGAACCAAGTGCCCACTGCAGTCGGCTCTTCCTTCACGACCGTAGCTGTTAACGGCGGTAAGAACATACAAACCTTGAAGGAGGCAGGTGGTGAGGCGAATCTTGGTACGCTCTCCCCCTATATGATATGAAGGAGAGTAGACTTACAAAGCTACAGACGTCCAGTTTGCATTTGGCCTTGCGCATCCTATTCCTGCGACGTTCTACACCACCGATGGAACTCCCCCCTTCCAGCCCGATAGCCTCACTCCCACCGACGGCAACGAGCCATACCTTGACGTGCGTTTCTGAGCACTCGGCTTTGTCTTGAACACTGATAGTTCTTCCCTAGTGGGTAGACTTCGTGCTCAATCATCCAAATCCCCCTCAGGTCATTAGGTAAGCCGCTGTCATCCTGTACTTGATGTACTGTCCTTAACCCGCAACTGCAGCACAAGTTACGCTGACACTGAGCAGAGTGGTAAATCTTGCCGCGCGGTTGGTGTCAAGTCTGTCTCAGCTTATCCTGCTTTAGTTCCTAAGAGCTTCGCCCAACGAGTGTGTCAAGGATTTGCAACACTCGGTGAGCAGCTTATGTGATAACACGCTTGTAGAATCTCACTCATTTTTAGGTGCCCGAGGGGTCACCCTGACGTTCAGTTCCGGTGACTTTGGAGTTGGCGACGCGAACCCCGACCCAGCGACCCAAATATGCTTCTCTAACGATGGGACGAACAAGACAGAGTTTATTCCGCTGTTCCCGCCATCGTGCCCGTAGTAAGTCTATACATTACACACCTGTCGACAGCGTGTTCTAACGCCGTAAACAGCGTCACGGCCGTGGGAGGAACGACTGGAGTCCCAGAAGTCGCGGCGTCGTTCTCTGGGGGCGGATTCAGCAACTATGTGCGTGCCGGGCATTATCACTGTGTAGACATACAGACTGACTGTAGGTCTCAGTTCGACCGCCCTATCTACCAAGCCATCGCAGTTCCCCTTTACTTGACAAAGCTAGGAACGAAGACATATAATGGCCTATTCAACAGGTGAGGCTCTTATTCCCGTTCCCGTCTTCACGATTGCTCAACCATGTTTCCAGGAATGGTCGGGTACGATGCTCGTAACGCCCGAAGTTATCGTCTCTGACTGTTTATTCGCAGGCTATCCCGGACGTCTCTGCCCAGTCTACTAACTTCAGCATGATCTGGCAGGGCCAGCCCTTCTCCGCAGACGGCACTTCTGCTGCATCACCAGCATTTGCCGGGATCGTTGCACTGATCAACGACGCGCGCATGCAGAAGAAGAAGGCGCCGTTAGGGTTCCTGAACCCACTCATATACACCCTCAACCTCTTAGACAAGTCAGCTTTTAACGACATCACGAGCGGGAGCAACCCTGGATGCGGAACTCCTGGATTCAACGTGAGTGGCCTCGGCAGTCCTCTGCGATGAGTATCCTGACAGTTGTGTGCAGGCTACAGCAGGCTGGGATCCTGTCACGGGGCTAGGCACTCCAAATTTCGGCGTTTTGAAAGGACTACTTATGTAATGACCACGATTCTAATGTAGCGTAGTGATTATTGTACTACTAGTATTCTTGTAAACTCTTGTAATTTCATGGACATATATCCCTAGTGTTCCGCTCAAAATTATCAAAGGCCCGTCGTGGCGGCCACGCGGCGAGGGTTTGATGCGCCGTACAAGCCGCTCGTCTCAGTTTGACTTTCCTCCTATCATCATCGACAATAGACTCTCTGCAAATCAAACGGATATCATCCTCGACATTAGACTCTTTGCAAACCAAACGGTCATACTCCTGTGACTCTATTCCATCTTATTGGACAGTATATTCAAGAAGCCTATGGCGACTTCCACACACAACCCTACTGCACTCGCGCGTAACCTACACACCACCTTGTCTAACCACAAGGGTCCCGTCCATGTTGCCCGCTATGCGAAGGGCTCGGCGAAATACGTGCTGAGCGGCGGTCAAGATCGCACCGTCCGTCTCTGGAATCCCAGCACGGGGGCTGAAATCAAAGTCTACGCTGCGCACGGCTATGAGGTGCTCTCATTAACAGTGTGAGTGTATGCTTCTCCGTGTTCTGCGAGAGGAGTCATGAACTTGACTGCAGACTGCTGGAAATGCTGTAAACCAGGTCGCACGACAACAACCGATTTGCGTCGAGTGGAGGGGACCGCTCGGTTTTCCTGTGGGACGTATCGACTGGCCAGACGATTCGAAGGATAGCGGGTCATATGGGGAAGATCAACGCGGTCGAGTTCAACGACGATACGAGTGTTTTGGCTAGTGGTGGGTGTTACGCGTCACAGGTGCTCTGGAACTTGCTCACCGCCTGTAGGCTCGTACGATTCGACTGTGAGACTATGGGACCTGCGGTATGTTCGCTTTCTGGCGATCCTACATGAATCCTCAGTACGGCCACAGTGCCCAGAACAGGCAACCAATCCAGATCCTGGAAGAAGCCCGCGACGCCGTCCAAGCTCTGCACATATCACACGGAACCATCTTGACCGGGTCCGTCGACGGGCATGTCCGTGCTTACGACCTCCGTATGGGTCAACTTCGTTCCGATTTCATAGGGGGTGAGTTTATGTGACTTATGTGTCCCGCGCAGTGTTTCACGTCGCACGAGCAGCGCCAGTAACTGCGGTCACGTCAGCGCAGGATGGCCAATCATATCTAGTTACAACGCTCGACTCAAATGTCCGGCTCATGGACGCCGCAACCGGGAAGATGCTGAACGGCTTCAAGGGACACAAGGCTGAGGGATACAGATGTCGTTCCTGCTTCGGACACGGCGAGGCCAGTGTGATATGTGGCGACGAGAGCGGCACGATTTGGGCGTGGGATTTACTGGATGTAAGTCCTTTCGTCGGGTCAAGTTCTTGCGCATTAAAGTTTACCCCTGTCCCTCGTACGCAGGCGGTACCGCTTCCGCCAACGCCACCGCCCAAAGTCCACCAGGGAGTCGTGCTTTGGGTAGAGCACCATCCCACCGAGGACGGCGAGATGATATCTGCGGGAGCAGACGGAACGGTCAAAGTCTGGCGCCACTGAAAGACCGGGCCAATCATTGCTTCCCTGTATGATATAAAAATGCCTCACCTTCAGACAAATTAAATACGACAGGAATACGTGAAACGTGGCGACCGTAACATAGAACGGAATGTCGTAAGCCCGGGCCCGCTGCGCCCGAGGTACGCGACGCCGAAGCGGCCCTGGGGGCGGCTGCAGGCGCGTTGGCGCGCTCCGCTGACGCGCCTTCCGTTCATCGCGCAGGTTTAGGGTCCCGAGGTCAGAGTCTTTTGTTGATAATCTCCACTGAACTCAGAAGGATTGGCCACCCTATCTCGGCCTCATGGTGCGCTAGCTAGATAGCGCCATTGCTCTTATTGTCTCTGAATCTACGTTCAAACTTCGTTTTGTTCATATAGCTCTTCAGCCTCACATTTCACAGAGCGGGGCGCGCCGTAACAAAGCAAAACGCGCATGTGCGGAATACGAGGCCGTAATCGACGCTCGTGTGCGTCATGGATGAGACAAACTATTGTCCGACCCTGCACTCTTCACTCCCCGTCGGAAGGTTTTTGTGTCATGGCCGTTCGCCCTCCGGGGAGCCGCGCAAAAAAGTTGCGGCATCGCGCTGACGTTGATTTCGGGTTACGCCGCGGCGTCCTCTCCTTAAGAACGTGTCGAGTTGCGGAGGCGGAAGCACACACTCTCCCCCCTCCCAGCCAGACATGTCTACCGTCCACTGCGTTGAAGTCACCAAGTTCGCCGTCAGCGACACCGCCAAGGCTGCGGGTGTGATGCTCCCGCTGCCCAGTCTCCTCCCTGCAGCGTCCAAGACCACAAGGTGGGTGGCCAAACGTCTTATTGTTTTCTGTTACTTAACACAAACTGTAGGATATGTTCCGGATGGGAAGCCCAGGATCCCCAGTGTTATTACAACGTGCGAGGTACGTGCTGGGCCACATCGCCGCCGTTCATGAATCTGACGAAGACGTTTTAGCCTGGGATGCAACAGAGGCGGAACACAACCCACTTCTCAACGCGAGCGCGGAGCCCACGGCTGATCTTCCCCAGGGCTATACCTTGGAGTACAAGATCCACGTCCACCTGCAGTGCGAACCCTTCACCGCGATCGATGCACCCTTGACCGAGATCGTCACCTGGAAGCTCAAGGAGCATGCGAAACGGGAGGTCGTAGAGGAGCTCCTGACGGGCCTCATGAAAATTGTCAACACCATACCGCGCTCGGAGGGCTTCCATAAGGCAGGCTGGGGCTCCGTGCTCGGCGACGACTCGGAAAGACAATACATCGTCTGGATTGGCTGGGATAACATGGAGGTATGCTTCCTGCGCGGAGCGCCGGTAACTGTGGGACTGACGTTTGTTTGACACGCACAGGCGTTCACCACCGCTGTTGCGAACTCTCCGGACGGGCGGGCACAGCTGCATAAACTGGCTGAGCACGCCGACCGTCAGATCCGGCACATGACCTTACAGCGGATCGCTGCCACGTATGAGGCGAGGCTCTGATTGCCCAACACATAGTAGTCTGACTGGCGATTCGATTTCTTGGAGCTGACGCCAAGCTCACTAGCCTACACATGCTGTTGAGCATGCTTTTCTTTACGTCTCAAGTACACATACATAGCGCACGATGTACACATTCATAATTTGTTGCAACCGGTACCGAAGCGGTTTGTGTGATTGGGGGCTTGCCGTTTACGAAGGATGTCTGTGCGTAGGACTCAATTCAATGGCTTTGTTCCACACAGCCAGGTCAAGGCCCCTCTGCTCTTTGATGAGTAGAGCACGCAGCACGAAGACCGGTGTATCGTCATCATCCTGATGTACGGTCATTATTTGGTAACGGTTCGCAAAAGGAACTCGAACGTACCGTAGATATCTCATTGAATCTTTCGAGATATCCAATGGCCATCACCACAGCGTTCTCTTCGTGCAGCCACGGATAGGAGTGATATCCGCTGAGACACAGCGAAATATCAACGATCAGAGTGTCCTGCTCATCCGCGATGCAGACTAACGCATTCTTGACGTCATATAATCTGATTCTACCGCGAGCATCAGTGTATATAGCCCAAGAGCCATGTCGTGTGACCAACCTGCCCGTAACACGAAGTTTCTGTGATATATGATCTTGCGTGAGGGCGTCGATGCGCACGACGCGAGCTGGATCATTGAGGTGACCACTCGACATTCTCTTTGTAGTCGTCCTTGATCACATTGGTGGTGTTCAGATCAGCAATGGTAGGCGCCACAAGGACGTTGGTGGTGCCTCTGCGCTCGTGGTGGCTGCGAACAAATCGTCACTCGCCCTATTTGGTAGGTATCACCTTTCGATCCTAACATGTACAAATAAGTCTGCTTTCGACTCCGTTGAACTTGAACTTGAATATCAATCCCACCATTCCACTTCTGTTCCGAGCGATAATAATTCACGAACTCAACCTTGAAATAGCAAATATGGCCCTATGTATCCGAGTCAAAGGCAAGTACGCATTTGAACTAGTTTTGAGTTTCTCCGAGTCACAGCTACCTTCACAAATTACAGGTTCGATGAAGGGTCGTCAACAGACTATCAAGCACAGCTTTCCTCAGGCCTGAACCTTTTCTTTTGCTCTCACACGGCTAGATATGTGCTGTGCATACGTGTGCCGTTCAAATCAAGGCACCCCTTATCTAGGTGGTCCCAGATCCGAGTCGCATCGGTAGACGAAGTTAGGGACGTAGAAACTGCGGGACCGTAGAATGCACCCACTTCGGCTGCTCCCACAATACAACAATATGATCCTTTCTCAGCCACCAGCGGGCTGTAGGGACCGCGCTCTTTGGTGAGGGCAGAGGCCGCACAGACCGCCCCACCGTCGGCAGGAAGCGAGGCTTGGGCGACACGTCATTGTATTGGAGGTTCAGGGATGTTATGCTTTTGGCCGCCCACGTTCTACCACTACGCCACCACTACTAGAAGATGTCACTTAATTCTTTGGAGGCGCTCGCAAACTTACACTTTTTTACGTCAAGTTGACGTGGGTGGTGCACATATGAGGAACCGTCTTAGTTTGCATTCTCGCAATCATCAGGTTACATACTTATACAGCTGACATGCCAGTGAATAACAATGCATAAATTCCGTTGCTACGCCCTTCTTTTGTCATGTTAATTGCAATAAGTAGTCAGGGTGCCGCAACGGCTATGCAGGGGCTCTTCCGATCGCAACGGCAGACTCGTACGCTCGAGAGAAAGCAGCACCAAATTTGTCGAGTGTGGCCTCACTAGCGAGCTTTCAGGCACGCCTGGGGTAGGGATATGTGGAAATGCTTCGCCAGGCATTGTACCCGGTATAGGTCTCGTTGTAGAACGTGATTCCGTCTCTGCTGCATCTTGACATTGCGATGGAAATACGAATGGAGTGGGCATACGCTCTTACTCCGATTTTTTGTCGTCCGACACCTGCGTACTGCGTCACAGAAATATCCTCGTATGTACATCGCAGTCCTTTCGCTATGCTACCGAAGAACACTTCACTGCGCAATGACGCGCGTGCCCGAGTCACCTACGGCGCAGCGCTCCCGGGGTGCCGTTCGGCAGCAATCTACGAGAGGAGTACACCGAGTCTCCCAAGCACCCACTACTGCGTGCAAAGTCGATCAAATCAACACCAACTATATTCGGGCTCGTTCGGGCCCTTGACTTTAAGAGCACCCGCAGCAAAACTTCTCCGCCTGCCGTTGTTTGAAGCACTTCCGCAGTGCGGTGAGCATGTGAAGAACGTAACTTGTGAGACCGCAGACCGCAGACCGCAATCATTCATCTGAGCTAAGGAGCGTGGCTGCGCGGCTGCTTCGCTACACGCTAAGCTCGAACACTACAGTTTCCTTTTTGGGAGTCAGGTGACTGCAGGAGGAGAGCACCTGTCGGGGATAGATGCTGGGCACCGGGCAAAAAAGGTCTGAGCGTAAGACAAGGGCTGCGTTTCTTGCATTTCCAAATCGACCACACAAATACAGGATGCTTCGCGGTTTGAAGGCTGATGTGGGATCATTCGGCTGTGCTACCGCTTGCTTCCTTGTATGCAGAGAAATGCCCTAAACTTCTGGGGTGCCGTTTCGAAATATGCCAAACACTTCACTAGATGGTTGAGATACAGCCCCGCGGCGACCTGGGGGCAACCTTCCAGCATCGGTATATGTCTCCTGGTCACGAAGATCCTGATGCCACGTGTGTTGGAAATCAGCGGCACACAGCAGCTAAGAACCTGCACTCACGACAGGCGTAGAATGCTGTGCAGATAGTACGGCAACTCCCACCGTCTTGTCTTCGGGGATCTCGGCGTCGGGGCTAGGGCATGAGGCTGGTAAGTCTAGATGTCGTTGTGACTCCTCTTTCTCCCTGCGATCATTCCGACGCTGTCGGCGGTACAAGAACAACAGCAGACCTCCGACCGACAGAGAAAGACCTCCAATGCTCCCTACGATGCAGCCAACCAAAAAAGGGACATTAATCGCGCTGTCACTGCCCAGAGCAGTATTTGAGGTTGTCGGTACTGAGGATGCGGAGAGGGACGTGTCAGAGGGTGACGGCGAGGGAAATGACGGTAGAGAGAAGCTAGGTAATGAAAATGATGGCAAAGATATTGACGGGAATGACAGAGACAGAACCGTCGGAAGCGAAGCAACAGGCGAGCTAGTGATAGATGCTGGGAGAGGTGATGATAGCAGAGTCGACGACGGCAAGGCCAAAGAGGATGTCTAAGTTTATTTGGCAATGCTCAGTAGGCAAACCGATATACAGCTCTCTAGGTAACCCACTTACCGGAGTCGATGTGTCCATGACTTGTCCGCCGCGGCCTATAACTCTTTCGCAATTGGCGAACCCTTTTAAAGTGCGATAAAAATCCAGCATGCGCTGAAGTATAAGCGATATAGTGCTTACCAATAGCGCTACTGGGACAGAATTTCGACGCTGTTGTAGCCGTAGCTAACTACAGATTCGTGGATAGGCGAAAGCTGCCGACCTCGGGGCAGTTCTGAATTCATTTTATATCTGAAGGCTAGCCTAAAGCAAGATATTATCCGTCGTGTGACATTTTGTAGCCTCCTGGACTGGAGGCAACGATACTCTGAAGAACATTCGACCTTGGAGTTGCTGCCATCGAACCATTCATTTCAAAGGTGTAGCTTTAAGCGTTGACGTACCCTTATTCGGCCAAAGATGAAACAGTATTACATGTATGATTTGTGTGTTGTACTTCTCTTTGTTCCATATGACAATTCGTACACTTCAGGGCTAAGTATTGAGCATAGTCGTCTCCACGACATGGTGGTTGGGGAAGACGGACTCGTCGACGGACAGAAGTCAGAAGCGCGAGGCGTCAATCAGACCCTTGATCTTAGATCTATCCAAATGCACGTGCCATCAAACCTGGTTGTTCGACCCGCTGATGCCCAAAGCCAGGCTAAGCGAGAACCTTGTGGCTTCGACCATTCGTCCGTCTTGTGCTGTAACCACGTCCACGACGCCTGTATCCCAAGTGGGCACACACGACATACTCGTATTTATGACTGTAAATCTACCTGAAGTTTATATCCAAGACCGCGCGGTGCTAGAAGATGGGCATGCTCGTCAGAACGATGGGGTACGAGGCACGCGTATAGATTCGCGCCAGATTTTCTTGGCCGCTCAGGTAGGCTACCCTTGCGGTGTCCTCAGATGTTGAGAGGCTAATTTCTACGGCCCCCACACAAAGCTTGGCTGCCTAGCGTCACAGCATCACGCGAGTGAATATAATTGCCAGAAATACGGCTTGAAAGGTGCGGCTATTCAGTCATTGCCATACGTGGGCTCACAGAATCTCTGTAGGGGCGCCCTTAGCCTACATGCCACTGTCCCTTCATTTTCCCGAACATTTCAAGCGGCTACTCGAACAACAGGCCCTTTATGTGGGCCGTAAAGCATGGTGGCCTTGCCAGAAGCCCCTCCATCCTCTGAAGAGAAATACTAGTATAAACGTACAAGGCCCCGCACTCGTTAGGGCATCTTATGATACCATAACACTTCAAGAAGATCTTCTCAGCGCGATATCGTCGCCCCTCACGCCACAGACCAAGGAATATATACCCGCAATGGACTCGATACCCCCTGTCAAAACTTCCCAGAGTCATCCGCTCAAGTATGTCAGCCCTAGCACCAGCTGAGCTTGACTGAACAGCTTTGTATAGCATCTCTATAATGATACCCTACGAACTCATTTCTATCATTTCGGCCCACCTGGCTACCTCGACTGGATCGTCGCCCATTATGTTCGAAGTACCGCTTTCATATCAGCTACATCGCATAATCGCAGTTCCACCACGTCCTATGCAGCTTCCTGTCCTCACCACACCGTTGGAACATGCACTACAACATAGCAGAGCGCCACGGCCAGTCAGCTCGGGCTTTGTCAACGTGCTGTGGAACCAAAAACTGATGCGGAAAGCGTTCATTGCCTCGGCCTCTGTTTCACCGCCCTCCCCGACAAGAGCCACCAGCAACCATTATAGTGTTATGTTGGGGAAGAAGGCTACGCGCCCACATTCTGTCAGCATCACTGCAGTTCCCGCCCTCCAACGCTTCTCTAGCGCAGATTGCTCATACGGGGGTTCTACCGAGAGTGAGAAAGCTGCTCGACATCTTGCGCCGTAAGTGTCCTTTCACTGCCCAGTTCTTAATCGACCGCGCTGTTTGACGCGCGATTTGGCACATGCTTTAGGAACACGCCGCCATCCGCGGGCGTTACCTACCCGCCTGGTACCTACGATGCAGGGAATGCATTGACGAAATCTTCTGTGATGAGGCGGTCACAGGGCACGACAGCTTCCCCGCCTCAGAAGCTGGGCAACCTGTATCTATCTTCGTGCCCCGGGAAGAAGGGTTTGTCCTTTCCATTCCTGTGACCCTCTGTCATTCTGAGACGATCGTCGTCCCGCTCTGTCTAGTACGATTAAACGGCCCCGTCAACGGCAGGTCAGGTGTGTGCCGAGATCTTATGCAGGATCTCAGGCGTATCAGGGAGCTCGGTGTGGGTTGTGTGGTGTGGTATGTCCAAGGATGCAAGTAACATCTGATGCGGCCGGCATTGCTCACCCAGACCGTTGCCGTATAGCTGTCTGGACGACGAAGAGCTCCAATACCTCGGGGCGCCGTGGGAGGAATACTCACGCACCGCTGATGAGCTGGGTTTGGACGTGCTCCGGTTCGTGGTCTTTGCGTGGTCGTTCGGCACTCCCTTGATGATGACATATGCGCAGGATCCCCACGCCGGAAGGCCTCGCGCCCATCGACCCTGCTTACCTTGACGGCTACCTCGACCGACTCATTCAGGCTTATACGCTGCGCGGTACACCGATATTAGTGCACTGTCGAGGAGGCGTAGGGCGCGCCGGTTTGGTCGCCTGCTGTTGGGCGTTAAAGCTCGGCCTGTGCGGCTGGATTGAGACGCAGCCCAGCTGCCCCTCGCGGTTGGCGTTTACTGCTCCGGAAGATCTGTCGGAGTCTCCTCCGCTGGATGAGAGCGGTGGCGGAGTAAGGCGGGATACCCTACAGCTGGTGGAACGGGTGATCACGTTGGTGCGCCGGCGACGGAGCTACAAGGCCGTCGAAACGTTCGAGCAGGTCAAATTCCTGGTCGACTATGTCGAGCTTTTGCGCAAGAAGTCAAGGACCGGGGCAGTGACCGTCGGCTCAGTCATGGATCGTGATATCAGGGCGCAATGATGTATGAAAGAAACAAACGCCACGAAGTTCAACTATACCCTCTTCTGTAGATCACTTCTATAATTAATCAGCCGTGTTGTTTACCTGATGCCCACAACCTACTTTGAAACACCGTTGTAGCAACCTTGTCGACAAATTGGACCACATTGAGCATGATATATTTCGAGAGAGGGTGGGCGACTAGCGCACAGTACATTAACAACATGAGAACTACACTAGTGGCACAACAAGACTATGATCCACGAATGCTACGAGGGGCGGTATGGAAGTATCCAAGCATACCCAACCAACAAAGACAGCATATAAAGTTCTAGGAATACAATAGAGTCACAGAGAAGGAATTATACGATCATACGCGCGTTGTTGTCCGAGGAACTTTGTGAGACATGAAACACATTCGAGAGAGCTTCTTGGGACGGAAGACGAGGCAGAGTTCATTGAGCCCATGGGAAAATCGGGCAACCGTAATTATCCTACACAAGGGCTGTCAAGTTAGGCACATGCTGTAGTGGAGAGTTTGATAACTGACTCTATTCGTGGGTCCCGGGATTAATAGTACCCGCGCCGTCTGTTAGCCTGTAGTTGGTCGAGGGTAGTCTTGGCCGCCTCTTCCATCGCTACACTCTGTCGCGCGCTGACTGCGCGGGCGTACTGCGCGCCGCGGACTAGATATACGAGAGTCACTTAGCGTCTCGGAAACGTGCAGCAGGGCAGACGCTTACCGTAGGTAATTGCGGTCCAAACGACAGCGTGTGGGGGACCAGAGGAGTACACCTCCCAGGTCAGCATTCTAGTGCCACCATTGGATTGCAGAAAGTTGTTGAGCTGCATGCGCCAGTCTGCCATTCCCGTGAGTATTATTGGGGCTGATGAAAGAGGTAGGCACTTACGGCTTTCAGACATCTTTGCAGTGGAGGGCGATATTCGAGTGCTTGAGATGAGGCAGAAGGGAGATGAGGGTAGAAGGGTAAGACTGAACGATGCGTTTCGTCGGTCGGGGAGGCCATTATTTATATTGCAGTATCCTGACCGTAGCTGGATTCGGTCATTAGAGGGCCGGAGCTCCCACAAGGAGGACTAGCCATGAGTCAAATGGCGTATAGCCCACCTCTATGGTATCAGTAGCAGATGCCGGTTCCGAGGCGGCACACGCGAGAGTCAGCCAAGTCGCCGCAGGAGCAGTGCTCCCGACATCTCCCTAGAAGGGACGGTCGCCCAATACGCGCCCACGTCCTCGTCAAACCACTTGTCGAGTTGATGATGTCAACGAACGGTGGACGGACTTAGAACTCGCGCGACCCGGCGACGGACTTGGCGGACGTGTACACTCAGCCGCTGAATGACGCTGTTCCAGGTATCAAACGAGGAGAGAATTCGTTTGCCATCAACCTCGGGATTGCTGTGCCCGCAAGCACTAGCCACAATTGCGCCCATTTGCAATCCACTGCGCTTGCATTCTGCTCTTTTCGGGACATGTTGCCGTGGTGCTGCGCATAATTAGAATACGTGGATACTGGGTACCTGTTGCATGTCGAGTCAGTGCGATGTCAGCTCGCCGGGGCTCTCGCAAAGTAGGGGTGAGTCAAGACAAAGGATATCAGTGTTTAGACGCGCTTCAAAACTACACCTGCCTGATTCAGATGCTGCCACGTGATTTGCTTCCGCGCTGAGGACAGGCGCCGCACACAGGCTCAACACAGCACTTGCAGCGTGTCCAAGTTCTAGAATGCGAGTACTCCCGCCAGGCTCCCAAGTGCTTCCCCACGTCAAAACAGGCCGCCTTTACCACAGACAATTGCCGGGGGAAACTCCTCGGGTGCTTGGATATGTGGTACCGGCAGACACGCTCAGGAACATAGGTGCGTTCAATTGTAGGCCATTGGTAGGCTGATAGAGATCTTCTCAACATCCAGACGTCTTCAGAATTGCACAAGTGTGTGATGCATAGCCTCTTACGTACCATCGGAAGTGCCACGCCACGATGATATAATTATCTTATCATTTCACAGCCATCATCGATGAATAACTGTCCAGCCGTCTCAGACCATAAACAAAGCGTCATTCGACCGTGCGATCGTCTGAGAAAATGGTCCTCAAGCAAGCGACGGGTAGTGCCTCTGACATTGTGTGAGTCAACTGCCTCACAGACCGGTCGGTCTCGCCCCGATATCGTTTATTGACTAGGATCCTAGGACCCTGGCAAATCAATTCCCCGGCTCGGTGTCTTTTCTCTTCCATCGGGTGCAAGCGTGCTGCACGGTAGCGCGAGTCCACTGACTGACGCTCGGGGATTTTCTCGAGTGTTTTCACCGACGTCTGAGGTCGTCGGCGCAGGCTCTATGAACAACCCAATCGCTCTTTGGGTTATCGGCAAGCAATCTCCCGGAGCTGGTCGGTCCCCCATGGCCAGTTTTACGCGAGGCCACGTAGCTTCTGTGCGACGCGGATGTGACTGAACAAGCCATGAAGGCGGTGAGCTCCATCGCACTCGGCGCTATCACAAGTGGGGACTCTCTGACCGCAGGCAAATACTCTGTCCCCGCGCGCTGTCTAACGGTATGGTTTTGAATGCGTTGCTAGGCAGAAGACAGCGGGGGGCCCTTCGCTTAATCTTGACGAAGAGGTACCATGCGTATCTCGGGTGCCGTCAGGGAATGTGCATTGCGATCCGCGCCGTATGTGAGAGTACCTCGTATTTCTTCCGCAGACCATGCGGTAGATGTGTTCTCTATGATGGTAAGGACAATGACTCGCGTTTCGACACTAAGGTAGCAAGCTAACACTGGTCCGCTAGGTCCCATTCCTGTGTTATTCATTTGCCCTCCAGACCAACGTATGGTTGAGCTTGTGACGTGGATCTATCTTGACACGACTCTCCTCCAGACGACCGTCTCACGCATAACGTTCTATGTTCCCAAAAATATTCAAAGCTCCGCCCATCCATCGTGCCGTAGCAACTGGGTCTTGATCGTGCATGCAAGATGGCTCAGGGTGTCATTTCCGGATCACGATGGCCGAATTGAAGTTCTCACCCGCTCCGTGCTCCTCCTGCAGTCCTACGCGGGCCTCCCATCCACTGCATTGTCTTGCGTCTAATGTCTGCCAGAGAGCATAGAAAGTCAATCCTGAAATTGATCTGTGACGTCCGGCAAACGCTGCCGGTACAGATATGACTTGTGATTAATTCCGACGTCGGCCAGTTCTTTGACAATAAAGACTGACTTCTGCGTGTATTATTCGGAGCAACTGGAGCGTGTGGCACAGTCTTTCCGGAGGAGCTGTTTGCGGCGTACTCCCTTTTTCCACCGGTCGGACAAGGAGTCAATGCTGAGAGGTAGAAGGATGTGCCAGCCTCGTAATATGTGACTGAGACTGAGGTACTATCATCTTCCAGATAGTACTCCTGAGTGTATGTGGCCCGGTCATCATCCGAATCGCCGTTTGTGACTACCTGACTGTCGAACAGACTTCTTACTCTGTCGCCGTTAGGTTACATCGCCTTCCTGTCTTGCGAATGGCCGACGAAGTGGCCCATTTGGCCAAGTGAGGCAGATAAGATAACGACGACCGTCGTTTATCTCGAATATACCATATACGGTAGGCGATCGAACCCAAGCAGGACTCGGATGCATTTCTGTGCACTGTGTCCTCCACGCCCTCCGCCTCGACGACCTACGCTGGATCTTACAGCGCTGTAACGTCTTACACCACGACATGGATCTGTACTCTCTTACGGTTGCTGGATCACGCCACCCTGTTCTCGTGCCAGTGCTGGCGCGGGAACCCTCCTCCTCTACTAGCTCAGTGAGTGAGCTCAAAACCCCCAAACCAGCCCCCCTACCTTCCGCTCCGTCTTCTTCTAAGATAAGGCGGAAACCTACTCGCACCTACAAATCCATCTCAGCGCATGACACGATAGGCCTAAGTGTGGAAGGTACTGCGTCTACCCATCTCCTCAACCACTCTCACTGAACAGGCCTCCCGGGTTCTCGAAAGATTCACAGTATCCTAATAGTACCACCAACATAAATGGAATTCGCCAAGACGTAGCTATCCAGAAGTTCGATGAGACCGAGCCATGTACTTCCTCTCCTCGTTCCACCGGCCCGCCTCTGCCCTTGTACCACCCCCAGGGCATATTCGCACTGTCTCTACCCGACTTAGACCCTGGTGAATTTGGGTTACCAAATCCAATCAACATAGACGACAATGAAGGGGGTCTGCTAGACAACGACCTCTCGCGACGCGCTTCCTCACGTACGCGTCGGCCAGCCGCCAAGCTCCTTGATCGTGATCGTGACGCGGGGGACGAAGACCTTCTGAATGGAGTAGCGTTGGCTAGCGCGAAAGCCGGAGATCCTCAGGTGCGGTCAACGAGTCCGAGGAAACGAAGGTCGGGAGGAGGGGCGGGAGGGAAGCGTCGGCGCAAGGAGGCGGAAGAGGTGGATGGCACGTACCCCAACCCACCCAAACGGATGAGGAACCCAAGGGCTGTTGTGGCAGGTGCGGCAGGGTCTCCGTCAGCTGGCCCTATTGCGGCTGCGGACGACCCAGACATCGACACGCCTGCTACGCCAGACGTCCAGGACGTCGACGAAGCGCGCAGCGAGCTATTAGACGTCCCAGAACCGAAGCCGTCTACACGCTCTCGTCGAAAAGTACCCGTGCTCAAGCGCAGAGGATCCAGTGCAAGCGACACTACCACAACATCCATATCCATCTCCATTGCCGCGAACGCTAGGAAACCGCGTCTCCCTATGCTGCCGAAACCCGAGGACGAAAAGGAGTTTGATGTTATCATGTCACCGGCGCCGCCTTCGAAAGAGCCGGACGAGGAGCCGCCAGCGGCGAATCCTCCAGAGGCAGGGCGGGAAGAGAAGCCCATGGATATCTCACCGCCGCCCGCCCGCGCTTCCCCGCCCGACGTGTCGATGAGAATTGGGAACGCCGAGGAAGTCGTGACTTCACCCAAGGAGACCGTGGAAGAAACCGCGGCAAAAACGGTCGTCGCTGAATCGAGCACTGCCGCCGAAGACGTCGGTGATACCAAGCCCGCTGACGTGCCTACCGAGCCGAGCGGGGACGACAAGCCGCGTACCGACGTGAACAAACTCGAAGCGGATGGCATTTCCAAACCAATTGACTCGACCAGAGATGTCCCTGCTGTTGTTGTCCTCACACCAGCTCCCACTGATACGAAGTCGTCGGCACCACCCCCAAACCCGAAGCCAGTTTCTCCTGTGCCAAAAGCCATCCCTCCGCCTTCTCATCCGGTCGAAAAAGTCCTCGTCAAGCCGCCACAGCCGTCTCACGTAGAGGAGAAGGAAGAGGGGGAACTGAGCGAAGATGGTTGACTGCTGTCGTTATATTCCCCGGGCTATCCTTCCCTCCCTACCATTCTTGATATCTCTCCATCATATAGTTGTATTGTAGTCCGTAGTCTGTATCGTGGTTTATTTATCTTGTATTTCTGTAGCTCGTCTTGAATATCATGCTGTCGCTCCTCTCTCTTACGGACAGGCGCACGTGCCCACGTGGATTACATCATACCTGGCGCTCAGCCTTGCAGAACCTTGAAAGTGACCCAAGTATCGGCCTCGACATACACCGTCACTTTGCGCGTTCTCAGCCCGAATTTCAAGCCAAACACAAAGTTGCTTTGCTTCTACACGAAATTAGACTGAAGGGGACTTCAGCCCAGTGTCTCAGCTTCGGGATTTTAGCCCGCTAAGCATCTAGATCGGTCCCTCTATGTCTGCGATCGTCAAAACCAAACTCAAGGCTGCCAAGGAGGCACTCGCGAAGAAAGACTTTGAAAAATTAAAAGCTATTACTAGCGAGGCCCTGGAATATGATTCCGATAATTTGAATGCGTACGTCATCTTGATGTCTTCACTGTACGCCCCGCTTCGCTAAACAGTAGCCACAGAACTGTGCTCTTAGGATTTGCACTCCTAGAGCTAGGAGACATAGAACAGAGCGAGCAAGTGACGTGTTTATTACTCAACCCTCGTGCAGCACCTGTCCTCATACTCGACGAAACAGGTGTACTCGAAAGCTGTCAAGGCTAGTCCTGATCAGCTGAGTCCGTTGCAGGTATACATATCCCCATTCACGGCCCCCTTTCACTGAATATACATATACATATGTATTAGGGCTTGTCAAAAGTATACGAGACAGCCGAGAAATGGGAGCAATACGGTGAGACTCTAGAGAAGCTAGCCCATCTATTCGCAAAGGCGTAAGCCATCTTTGTTTTGCCCTCCAAACTCCAAGCACGCCCTAATTTCCACTCAGAGATAACGCCACCAAATGCGCAGAGTCACTACAGAAGCTGATTCAACTTCGCCGCGAGCGAGGAGACCCCCTCCAGGTAAATACTTTTACACGCATAGTGTCCTTTGGCTTACGAAGTCAGGTCGCAGATATGTTATTCTTGGTATTACCAGGGTCACCGTTCTATCCTACTCTTTCAACACTACCTCCCCCCGATACCACAAACCCAACAGCTACCACGACATTTGTAGCTCAATCCGCTGTCCACAACTCACTGCCGGTCATCGAGGAGGTTATAGACATCTTTGAGACACATGAGGAAGCTACCTTCACACGCGAAGTTGCGAACCGTCGAACACGTTTGGGGGCCCCCAATCCAGAGCAGATCAAAAGAGAAGTCACCAGAGAGATATGGGCCAAGTCTCGCGTGAGTAGCAGTCATAGGTCAGCGAGCGTGATCAATATCTCACATCAATACTAGCTACCAGAGCTGTACCAAGAAGTTCTAAGCCATCCCCATGCGTCTGACGAGATTCGACGGCAAGCAGAGTCAAAGCTCTTGAAACACAAACTACAGCTGCTTTTCGCTCTTCCGTCGAACGCCGAGTATACCGCTCAAAAGGCCAAGCTATCTGCGGAGGTGCAGGATCTCGTTGCGGGGATTGTGCTGCTAGGGATTCCCAATGAGCTAGCCTGGTCTCTGTATCTCGAATCAAAGAACGCGAAAACGATAGGTGGGTCTCCATTCGCTGCGGTATGAACTACATCCTAATCCATCGCACAATCAGACGAATATGATGTTTCAAGTCTATCGCAGTTTGTACGACTGTTTCCAAACCTACCTCTATCAAGGATGGTTTCGGCATATTTCTCCGGCAGGGGTACCTCGCTCGTTACCGAAGATGAAGAGGGCAACAAGAAACCCCAGACCTTCGAAGACGACTACTCGAGTATCATATTGGTATGTCCAAGCTACTCGTAGTCTGTGCAGACATATTCTGAGCGGCGTAGGATCTATATTCGGACATTTCAAGTTCGATTTTGGGACATCGTCTCGTCGCAGAGACGTACCAATCGGACGAAGACTACGAAAATGTTATCAAAGTCGCCGAAGATGGTCTAGAAATCACCATACGTGATGAGAAAAACTGTGCGATCCAATTACCACGGTTAGTATGTGCTCAGGGGCGAGTGCCACACGGCTGACAACCCGGACAGAGTCAAGTTGGCATTCAATGTGCTCCTTGCCACCGCGCTCGTGCATTTCTACCCTCCTAAACACCATGTCCGTGCACGACGGATCCTTGACGACGTGCTCCAAGAAGACCCCGATAACGTCAGCTGCTTAATGGGGCTGGGATACGTGCAGGAGTACGCCAAGAGATGGAGCGAGGCCAGCGAGACCTTTGCTAGGGTGGTTCAACTACGTCCGGACGACCTAGAGGTAGGCTTGCGCGCAAAGGAAGAACTTGCGTGGTCGAAAGCCCAGGTCGCCGACCCTGACAAGGGTGTGAAGGACCTGACAAACGTGGCCGCCATGCTCGACACCCTTGACGACAGAGATCAAGATCAGGCTCGATGCTGGTGGCGTCTGGGGCAATGTTATTGGGCTCTGGAAGGTGCGACATCTTGCCTCCGGAATGGCAGGTCAACATCTGATCATCTAACAATTTTTGATCGTCACCGTAGATCCAGAAAGTAGAGAGGGAGCGTACAGGTGCTACATCACATCATTGAAGCGGCATGCGACGTATGCACCCGCATTCACATCTCTCGGAGTATACTACGCCGACTTTTGTTCGCCACCTGACCCCAATCGTGCCTCGAAATGTTTTCAGAAGGCTTTTGAGCTTGATCCCAGGGAAGCAGAAGCTGCTCGCAGGTTAGCCGAAGGCTTTGCCGAGGAGCGCGAGTGGGACCTCGTCGAGATCGTCGCGCGGCGTACAATAGACGGCGAGGGCGGCCTTGAAGGCGGCTCGGAAGCCACGGTTACGACCAGGTATCAGCCGTTGAACGCGTGGGCCTGGAAGGCGGTCGGCCTTGTGGAGCTGGCAAGTGTTCCGAATCCGTGCCTTGCACCCGTCGTGCTGACGACTTCATCATGTAGAATCGCGGCCGTTACGACGTGGCTATCAAGGCCTTCCAAGTCGCACTTAGGACCGATCCGAACGACCAGCTTTCGTGGCTACGTCTGGGTGAGGCCAACACCAAGGCGGCTCGACTGACACCCGCTCTGAAAGCCCTAGAGCGAGCCCGTGAGCTGAAGCCGGATGATTGGATCTGTGCCTACTTTCTAGCGGACGTCTTCCGCCAGATGGGCCAGTACCAGCAAGCGATCGATGCCTTCCGAGAGATCTTGTCCACCCAACCCGCGGAGCTCCGTGTTTTGTTGACCTTAGCTCAGACACACCTCGAGTTTGGTCATGCACAGCTTGCCGCCTCCTTCACGGCTCGGGCGGAGTCCTCTTTCGTCGATGCAGTCAACGTCATATTAGCGGTGGTCGACAGCAGTCCGGGCTTCCGCCGCATCGCCTGGAAGACCGCGGCTGATGCACTATTTGAGCTCTCGAGGATGGCCAACTTTAACGACCCTGAGCCTATCGCAGTCATGGTCGAGCAGGTACTGCCGCTAGTGACAAAAAGGCCCCAGGACCGCCTGTCGTCCCTCCTGCCGCCGCAGGTGGAGTCGGGAGAGCCGTCGGCATCCGGCTGTTCCAAGACACTTCTTGAAGCGACCCTGCACGCCTATAGTTATCGCAGCACTCTCGGGTTCCTCGACGATGTGGCAGCTGCAAGCGGCTCCTATGACCTGTCGGTGGCGTTGGCATTCTACCTGCGACGTAATCCCAATCATGCAAAGGCCACGGAGATTCAGAAGGAAGCCATCAGGTGCATGAAGGACGCTGTCAGTTGGGACCCTCTCAACGACCGGTATTGGCACACGCTGGGGGACCTGTATTTCCGCACTCACCCAAAGACGGCTCAACATGCTTACATCAGAGCCCTTGAGATTGATAACAAGGTTCGTCAATGGTACGCTGCTCGGAAATTTTCTGACCGTGAGTATAGAGTTTCGCAACGTGGACAAACCTTGGACTGTTCTACCTTTACCATAGTGATGTGGAGTTGGCAAACGAGGCGTTCTACAAAGCGCAGGTGCTGAACCCGGATTATACCCTGGCTTGGATCGGACAAGGCCTCGTCGCCGCGTCACACCAAGATCATAAGGAGGAGTACGCTCTCTTCGCCCATGCGATCACGCTTCCTGCCACCGTGGTAAGTATGGGACTTTTTGCGGACGTTTCATTGCTCACATGCTTCAGCCGTATGCCGACATTGCCTTCTCCAAACGACTGTTCGACCGGCTGAACGCCGGCCCCTACCACGAAATCTCGCTGGAAGCATTCGCCCCTGCTTTCTTTGTCCTGGATCGGTTGTGTAGACAACAGCCACATGACGCGCACGCCCTCCATCTGTTTGGGCTCGTCTGTGAAAGGATAGGACATACAGAATTAGCCGTGGCCAGGATCAGTGAAACGATTGCGCTCCTGGAAGCGGCGTACGAGGAGAGCGAAGACCAGCAGATCGAGGGCCAGTTTGCGATCGCCCATACCAACATGGGCCGTCTACGATTATCAATGGGCGACTATGAGGGTGCGAAGGAGTCTTTCGCCACGGTGACCGGCTTGCTCGCTGATAGCCAGAGCAAAAATACGCCTCTGCTTGTTACACAGGCGTACCTTGGGTCCGGCCTTGCTCATTACAAATTGGGCGCGGCGGAGGAGGCGGTGGAGTCGTTTGAGCTTGCGATCAGTACGGCCGCTGACGATGTACACCTTCGGGGACAAGCCGTTGTGTTGTTGTCACAGGCGTTGTGGGCTCTGAACGAGGAAGACGGTCGGGAGACGGTCAAGGCTCAACTTTTACAAAGGTACTCACTCAGCACCGCCGCCTGCCATCAGCGCTCATGTTTCTGCAGCATAGGTGACGACCCGGACAACCTATTCGCGATCAATGCTCTGGGCGCCATGGGTATCCTGACGGATGACGAGAACCTCGTGGACGCCGCGCTGTCAGAGATCGTCGCGCTGCCGCTCGAACAGCGCCACCAGCGCGACCCTCGCCGGGACGTGGACTACTTACTCATGCAGTACGCTCTGGCGCAGGTGAGCGATACAACGGGCGGGGACGTTGACACTATGGAGCTGACGTTCCCGTGCCTCGCTATGCCACAGGGTGACGTTGCCCGGGCACGCTCGGTCGCGCAGAAGTCGGTGCTCCTCGAGCCGTCGCGGCCGCAGAGCAGACGGCAGCTGGCGACGCTGGAGCTGCAGGACCACAACCCCACATCCGCCCGTGCGATTCTCGACGGCGCTGCGATCGCAGGCTCGGCCAGCTACGACGAGGCTCGGCAATCGCTCGGTCTGCGTGCAGTCGCCGCCGTCGCGGCTGACCCACTCTCTGCAGCCATGCTCGCGCAAAGGGCCGTGATGCTCACTCCCTGGAACCAGGCCCACTGGACAGCCTGCGCCTATTCGAAGTGTTCTACCCCAGAGCGGGCGGCGGTGTTCCCGCGGGTCTGAGCAATGCATGCACTCACGATCGCCGCGGGATCGCCGGTCGAATTTTCTGTGCTGCCGCATCGCCGATCGGAAACGCTGAGCGGTTGATACAGATGTGGACGCGTCTATAGCACTGAGTGTGTTACAGGGAAAAGAGGTGGGGTGCGATTACGGTCTAATTAGGCAAAACAATATTAAATTAGAGCTGCTCCTCAAAACTGGTTCGCGCCGCTGCACGCAACCAGCACAACTCGGCGTGCGACAGGATCTGCACTAAGCTTATCCTCGTTGACCCGCGTCAGCCACCAGTGTAATCTTGACTGAAGCTGCTGTGGCGACAGGTCATTGGTCACACTAATGGCTCGTAGTCAGCGACGTGGCAATTTTTGACTAAGAACGGAGAACATCAACAGTTCACGTACATGCCGCGCTCGTCCAGAGCCTCTCTGGTCTCTGCGCTGGAGAGGCCCCTACCCATGTCCTCTTTGAGAAGAAGGGCATCGTCTTCTGTAACCTGTTGGAGGTGGCGCAGTATTTTCCGCAGTCGCATCGCCTCGAAGCCGTAAGCAGAATGGCCTAGGAGGCTGTAATCAGGTGCTCAGACGGCTGATCGCGAAGCCTGCCGAAAGAACTGAGATCGCACTCACCCGCCGACGGCGGTCACGCCGGAACCGGACAACAAAACCCTCGCGTCCGCCGAGAGGTCCGTCTGACCCCGCTGTCGAATAGCCTCAAACACCTGGGTCATCTCCGACGCGTATGCGGCCCTTTTGTCGCGCTTCTTCGTGTCTATGCGCTCTTTCTGGGATGGCAGGATGCACGTCGATGGGAGTATAGACGGGGCATACATTACTACCAGGGGTATGACTTCCTCGGCAATGATAATGATCAATGCAAATGGAATAAGCCTAGCAGTGAATTTTACGTCGGTGAGGCGCGCACTGAAATAGAGACCGTAGAGCTTACTTAAGGGCGTCTTCCTGGTATGTCCGAATGAACCTCGTTTCCCACCTCGTCAGAGGAGGCCCGCCATTCTTTACGCGCTCGCGCATCGCGTTCGCGCGTTTGCGGTTCGTGTTTATCAGCTTGAGGCCTCTTACGTAGAATTTCTGACCTGCGGTTCGTCAGCGGTACGCGCGGCGCATGCGGGGGCACATACAAAGAGCTCCTTGGCCTGGTGGAAGAGCTTCATGAACCGGTTCGCGTTCTCGGGCGGTGGCTTGAGGATCCCATGCTGCGCGGCGTCTTCTACGTCGTGCTTCGCCACGTCGATGAGTCCTTCCTGGCCGTGCGTAGCAGAACTGGGGGCTGCTGGCGAAGAACCGGGTGCGTCCTGCGCCGCCGGGGTGCTCGTCGACGCATTAGAAGACGCCGCAGCCGCCGCAATGGATTGCGGCCGCACAGGTGCGGGTCGCAGTTCTACTTTCAGCTTCTTGGTGCGTGCGCCGGCAGGGGGCAGGTCTTCCGAAGACGCTGCAGCCTTCTCCGCGGGGGGTATTGAGGTGGAGTACTGTCGCTCGAAATACGCAGAGCAAGGGCTGAGTCGGTACTGCGGTCCGTGTCGGTAAACGCGGTGGTTCAGAACCACAGAGTACGATAGTGGCCTCGTCGTGTGTGTCAAAACCCGAGGGGTGGAAGACCGTTTGCAAGTCAGTGACATGCTGACAAGAATAAACCGCGAGCTCGATGGAAATGCAACGGGGAGCATACCTTGCCCACCCATCTCTACTGAATGCAGAAATCATACAGATTCTACAAATTCGCCCGGCGGTCCACTTCTGATGTCAAGGTTCAAACGTGAGTCGGCGCAAAGAAGTTGAGGTGCAGAGACGGAGAAAAGACGAGCTGAGCAAGCCAAATATGCTCTAGCCGATTCCGAGGTGTGTAGCGGGCAATGAGCGACGTGTGAACCGAGGTGGTCGCGAATGAGAAAAGCTGTGTGTGTAGGACGCGGAGGGCGTGCGAGGCCTGGTGGGCCGTGGCACGGAGCGGCTCGGGCACGTGACACTACAGCGTTCGTCACTGGGCGTTTGAAGCCCATTGAATGGCAATCATTAGCGTGGTAAGAAAGGGTAAGAACCCATAGTTGATTGATACTTTCTCTTCCAGCATCGGCCTCGGGCGGGTTCACAACTTCTCTCAGGCTGCAGTACGGTGCGGTGACGGCAGCCTTGTTACAAGTTGCAGCAGCCATTGCCAGATGTCTCCAACCAGCGACACTCACAAGAAAGACGAACATACGGCTTGCTAACGCTGTCTCTTTGAATAGCTTTCTCGCTGGGTTACCATCTCCCGCAGCCTATCCATCCGGGGCGGCCAAAATGACGCTGCACGCCACAGGCTCGCGGTCTCGGGGCGCCAGGATCCTTTCTGTTGACAGAACAGTTGATTCTGGTCCCAGATCCTCGGGCAATCCCCCCCCCTCCCCCCGCTACGTCGGCACCCCCGACCTCGACTCGCTCACGTTGCGTGCGAATGCTGCGGCGGCAGCCTCCGCTGCCTGCGAGAGCCTTCTCTCAGGGCACACGAGCGAGTTTGGTAACACCGGCCTCGCGCTAGGCGGAGATCCCTACGGGTCAGACGGGACGCGGGCGATACTGCGTGCGTTCTCCTCGAGGACGCAGCCTTCTTCGCAGCTGGATACCGGACGCCACGTGCGGTGGGGTAGCTTCTGCCCCTCGCTATATCGAGAGCGTGCACTTGGAGCCGGCGACGCGTCTGCTGTGCCCTCGGGCGGCACCTTGACCGCAAAAGTGCGAGCAGCATCAGAGATCGTGTCTGTTTTGGAGGATCTTCACTGCTTCAGAGTTGGGTTCGTCGGCCGTCCACGCGACGGCACCATCATGCCAGAGCACGATGTCCAAGCGTAAGATTTGTCACAGTCGCGTACATTGCCGCCAAGAACCCCCCGGTCCTATATACACCGTACAGCTTGATGTTTGAGCAATCATATCATCAGGTACCTATACCATGGCGCAGGGCGTGAAGAGGTGGACAACATCTGAGACATTGCATTGCTCCGCATTTAATGTTTGCGATGGGTCCGCGCTTGCCCGCTGCTGCCCGTCACCATCTGCCTCAGCCAGGTTCTCCTACTTTGACTTTGATGCACCAATTGAAAATGCTTACTTGCGTTCCCCGGAGTTCACGCGTTCACGAGTGGGTGCCGCTTGGGGCGAGGGAGAGGCAATCACTCGCTTTATGGCTGCATATTTGCAACGCGGGAACGGTGTGGCCACTGGCCTCGTTCCTTGCATCTACCGCACTATGTACAACGTCCGGTGGTGGAACGCTGCCCGCACGCGTTTTTAAATCTTCTTGCTCACCTGCCATTCTCGGAGCCGCAGGCGCCTATCAGGCTTCTAACGCTGATGTCCCTATCTAGAGGACATAGTAGTTGCCGGTTCGTTCTCCTGACCTCGACGTTGCGAGATTCAATATTCTCGAACCCTAACTCCTCGGCAGTTGCAGCAGACGCAGAAAATGGACCTCCGCGTGGACGCCGGCGCAGCCACCTCGAGCACAGAACTTGAGGCCCTGGAGAGCCGAATCGCCCTCCTGACCGAGCTGACTTCGCGGGTAGAAAGTCTGCGTCAAAACCCTGCCTATCTACGACCCACAGCCGCCTCCGCCAGCTCTGCTTCGATTGCTGCAGTCGTGCCCGCGCTCGGTCAGGCTGCGCTGGTTCGACAGGGCTTCGAACACATCAAGGAGTTTGCGGACAAGGTGCAGTCCGAGCGTGTGCAGGACGTGTTGAAGGCCGCAAAGGAGCGGGAGGCCAAAGACCAGAGCGACCTGCGGGCTTCCCGCCGCCGGCAGCATCTGAAACGCGAGTACGTTGGATCTCTCTAAACTGCTCCTTCTCTGCGCGAAAATTTTGAAGGATGACAAGACGACGTTGACCCCGCCAGACGCGCCGCATCACCAGAGTCTCCCCAGCCATACCGCAGTTTCCAACCTAAAACGTCACCGTTCCCACCAGATGACACGGTGTCAACCCCGTTACGCATGGACGGGCTGGTCGAGTACATTCAGGCGTACAACAAGGAGCACCCGTTTCGTCTGCACATCTGGACGGCGACGCCCAGGGCATCAGGGCAAAGGCTGTCCGACGAGGCAATCATCCGGTTCACGATCCGCGACGTGCTTACGATCTTCCTGACTGTTGGCTGCACGGCGTCTGACCCCACACTCGTCGTCGAGGGCGCCACGGCGTTTGGGCCACGAGAAAAGGTACGCGCGGGCGCGTGGTTTTCCCATCCGGGGCTTGCAGCAGCGGACGGCGCAGGAGTGCTCACGCAACGCTTGGCTAGAAACCGCCGCACGCGCAGTCCGGCTTCGTCGTGTTCCAGCGGCTCTCGCAATACCTGGCCAAGATGCTGCAGGCGCACCCGCAGGTGTCGCTGCCGCTGTTCATGGTCAGTGCACACATTACGCCGCGTGGCGCGTGGCTGCCGCGCGAAGCCGCGCCTAGTGGGGGATCGCTGTTGATCGGCTGCTTGTGACAGGTGCTGCTTGCGGCGTACGAGGACCTCTTCATCCGGCGCTGCAGCGCGTGCGAGCGCGTCATCGGCGTGGAGGGGCACGTCCCGCCCGTCGCACGCGTGTGGCTGGCGGGCGCGTGGGACGCGCGCCACCCCGCCTGTCTGCAGTCGAAGGCGGCGGATGTTGGTGCTCAGTGAGGCGGGCGGGCGTTTGGGCGCGAGATGCGTTCGTCATACGCCCTGTGATGATGTGTATCTCGCGATGATCGACGATAGTTACCTAGAACGAGGCTGCGGCGGATTTAATGACATGTTTCAGGAATGGCGGAAACAGAAATCGGTCTCTGCGCCCGCCCGGCATCGGGCTGTCCGAGCTGCATAGACTATCTCGAATCTGAGATGGGCCCGTGGCGCCCGCGGCACGCACGCCCTAGGCTGCAGCTTTGATCATAGTGATGGGGGTGATTATTTTAAAATGTCATTGCGGCTTGGTCACGGTTGATAATCACAACGAAACGAGCAGGTATGCACCTTTACTCTATTCTCCGTCCCCAAGTCCGACCCGCCGAGCTAACGGATGCCCCCAGCTCGGTCGGCGGCACAGCACGTCGTTAGGCCCTAGCTCTTCCCTGGGTCTCGGCAACCCGCACGCCTCACGCGGGACGAGGCGGCGGCAGGCAGTTCCACCGTCGGGTCACCAGGGGGCTGCCTACCTCCTTTAAGCGATTGCAGTGGACCGGCCCTGTCCGGTTGATCTGCGCGCCAACCGGCGAACCTCAGACTTGCAGTCCAGCATAAAATATGGGCACCCCCACGCGGTGTCAGGACCGAACTTCTGTGCGGTTATTATAGCAGGCCTCTCTGCCTCTGCCAGACCCAAGGCCCCTATCCGCACGCACGACACCGCTATCCTCCTCTGTGCCACCGCCGTCCTCCTGCGTTCGCCCCCATGACCATGACCTCGCAGCGGCCGCTGGCCTCCTCGTCCTACTTCCATCCTGCAGACCCCTCGACGCGTCCGCTAAGCCTAATGGCCGACCCCGGACATCAGCCGTCCGACTCGGAAGACTACTCGTCTGATAGCACAGGTGAGCGTGATACCATATGGCGCCCACGTTGGACGTTCCTTTGACGTCCGCCCACACAGCCTCGGCCAGCAGCTGCATAATGTCCCCGCATGGGCTCTTTCGCGTCTTCCGCTACCACACGTTCGAGGGCCACGGCGGCGCCCCTATTGCCATCGCACTCAACTTCACCTTTCGTCCGAGCGAGACGACCTTCCTGCGCCTCGTCGTGGGCCGCAGGGCCCTCAACACGACCGTGCGGCAGGTCGGCAAGACCGGGCTGTGGGAGCTGGAGGCCGTCGTGCCGTACGCGGAGAGCGAGCAGGTCGTGCCCATCACCGCGCAGGCCCTGACGACGACGAGCGGCGTGCTCGACGCGGTGACGGTGGGCAGCTACACGTACTGGCCATGTGAGTCGCAGGCGCCGTCCAAAGCGGTTCGCGAGCGTTGACGGTCCCCTTCCACAGCCGCACGCGGATCCCTGGCCGCGCCTCACAGTGCCGCCGAGCGCCACGCCCTGCAGGGCTCGTCCTCTGCTGTCCTGCACCGCTCCCACAGCTGCCCAGACGCGCTCCTGCCCGAGCGACAGCTGTCGGCGTCCCCGAGCGACCTCCACTCAATGCTCACCCCGCGCTCCCGCCCGTCCGGCTCACGCTCGTCGAGCACCCGCGCGCGCTCGGCCAAGGCCCTCGCGTCTGTACGCCAGAGCAAGAAGCAGGCCCTCATGCGCACGCGCAGGTTCAGCCCAGGCGAGGACTCGCCGGCGGCGCACCGCGCGGTCCTCGAGGTCCTCACCCCGCTGGACAGCATGTGCGGCGGCTGGGAGGACGAGGAGCTGCGCGTCGGCCGCCGCCTCGTGCGCTTCTGCCGGGTGCAGGAGGGCTTCCGCATCAAGCTCAGCTGCGAGGGCATCAAGCAGGAGGAGTACGTCGAGGGCGACACCGTCATCTCGTGCATATTCCGCCGCGACACCGAGTCGTGCTACGTGACGTCCGTCGACATTATTTCGCTCCTCGAAGGCATCGTCGGCGAGGCGTTTGAGATCGAGGAGAAGAACCGCATCCGGCGCAACCTTGAGGGCTTCCGCCCCAAGACTGTCTCCAAGAACCGAGCCGGATCGGAAAGCTTTTTCCAACAGATAATGGACTTTCCCGCTCCAAAACCTCGCAACATCGAAAAAGATGTCAAGGTTTTCGAGTGGGGCATCCTGCCGCAAGCTCTGGAAAAGATTATTTCGAAATATGTACGCTGCTGCATTTTGGCCACTCGCGGGTTGTGCTCACCATTCGCCGCACAGTCGCTGTATTACACCTCTGATGGGGGCGATGGTTTGTCATCGTCACCGAGTCCCGACTTCACGATGCACTCCGGGTCACCAAGGGGATTCCCTAGATTCCACTCCCCGAGCACATCTTCTTCCGACATCCCTTCGGAATCAGGGGACGACGCGTACATCATCGCGGCCGACTACGTGGACGCAGGCGACGGATCGTACGGCGCCCGTCCCGCGCTGCATCACTCGCTGTCCTACGCCTCGGGCACGCCGCTGAGCTCCTACCCCTCTCTTCTCGAGCCGTCCGGCGGGCACCACTCCGACGGCGCGCCGAGCTTCGACGGCCTGTACCGGATGATTCCCGCCTCGCAGCCGTCGTCCGCGTTCGCGGACATGGCAATGCCGCCGTCACACCTCTTTCCCCCCGCGGGCAACTTCCACCCGATGGAGGCTCGCCTCCGCTCACCCGTCCCCTACTTCTGATCGCCTCGTCTGTCGTGCCACATGCCTACCCTACGCTTCCCCCAGTTCTGCTGTACCATGCTTCCGTCTGTTAGTAAATACTGTATCCTGTATAGCTCACGCATCTTTCTACCTCTATACGCGACCCACTCCTAGTACCCTCCGCTGTCCTCTATATCTTTACAAGCATCGCATTAGGATTATTAAATGCACTGTACAACAATTAGAAATGGAATGCTCCAGATACAAAGAGTCCGTACTCCCGAGACAGAACGTGCGGAAACAAAGACGAAAAAGGGGGACAGAAAATATGCGGGTATATATAGACAGCACAGATATCAAGCACACAGCTTTGTAAGAGATCGTCGACAACAATGAGCACGCTCGCTAGCCATCCCTGCGCCCGAAATTCAGGCTCCCGAAGCGCGAAAACCGCCCGCGCAGCGAGCTCCCGCCGCTGCCGCCCATCGTCGACGCGGTGATCGACGACGCACCCGAGATGTTCGCGACCGGCGGCCCGCCGCCACCGCCACCGCCGTTGAGGTACGAGTTGCGCGGCGAGCCGCCGTCGTCCTCGACGTCGCTGCCGCTCGTGTCGCGCGGGCCGGACGCCACGCCGTTGAAGCCGTGCCGCGCGAGGTGCGCGAGCCCGCGCTGCAGCGGGGTCTGCTTGCTCGGCGGGCCGTCGATCGGCGACCCGTCCTCGTGCGGCGCGAGCGACGGCGCACCCGAGAGGGGCGCATGGCCGAGGTCCAGAGCCGGCTCGAGCGAGCGCCGCTCGATCACGGAGAGGTGTGCGGGCAGCCCGCCGCCGCCGCCGCCTGTGCCGGGCCCATATGCGAGGCGCGCGGCGGGGTCCGCGGGGGCGGCCTCGACGGCGAGCCGCTGGATCTCGTCGTTGAAGTTCTTGCGGAAGAACGTCTCGAGCGTGTGGTGGAAGGCGAGCATCTCGGGCGGGCACAGCTGGCCATGCAGCTTGAGGCAGCCATCGATTACGCGCACCTGCGGGCCCCTATCAGCGGGTCGGGGCTATGCACGGGCGTTCGAGCGGACATACCTGGTCGTCGATCGCGGCCCGCAGCTTCTCTATCTGCTCCTCCCTATCTGGGAACCTCGCCGCGTACGCACCGGTCAGGAAGGCCTGCCTGAATGACGCGACCCCCGTGTCGATTGGCGCGTCCACCGCGGCGTTCAGGCTCATCGACAGGGCAGTGGTGGGTGCAGTCTGCCCGGTCTTGGCAAGCGCAGAGTACCGGATGTACAGTGCCTCCAGCTCCCGAGTCCGCTGCACCACCTCCTGCAGCGCCGTCTGCACCGGCGAAATCTCCTCAATGGCGAATCCGACAACCTCGGAACGACGAAGCACTGTAGGGAAGGCTTCCTCGGTCGTGAGGAACGTCTTCTCCAGCCAGATCTCTTGTGTTCCATCAGGCCCGGCCTTCGGTATATCGCGAGTGTAGCTAAAGAGGTTGATCGAGCTGCACCTCGTGTCAGCGGGCAGCCTGATCACACGCGACGAACGGCCCACCTGTGCTCGTAGTAAGTGCGGATCTGTGGCGGCACGTCCGGATTGGTGAAGATAGGAAGGTCGCGGTTAGGTTCAGGAACGACGGCGGTGCACTGGATATACTGCTCTTCACCAAACCGAATGTCAATGGACGGGTCGCCGGTGGTCTTGAGGAGGCGGGCACCGGGGTGCTTGTTGAGCATGCGCTCGCAGAACGCCCCGAATTTCTCCCACTCGTACCCGCGATACTAGATCGCGATGAACGGCTAATGCGCAGTCAAAGTTAGGCTTGGTGCTTACCACAAACTGCTTATTGCGGATTGCGTTCGGGAAGCTGCCGTAGAACGCCACTCTAAAGTAGTCTGAATAGTAGCGCTGGTCAGTGACGATATGCTCAAGTAGCGCGGCCTGATGTCGCAATATCTCCGCCAGACGTGCACTGGGACCCACCCATCAGTATGCGGACACAATCGAGATGTGGGCAAATCAGGACGCACTAATTGAACGTCACCTCAGCATGTTGGAAGCTGAGTTCCTTGCAGATCTCGAGCGCACTTTCCCATGCCTTTCCTTTGCCTGTGCGACGACCGTGAGAAACGCTGCCAAGGAGCGCGCGATGACTTACCAAGGTAGTCCAGAATGAGCAGGCACAATGTCTCTTTGCGCTGGAACTGAGACTGCTGGGGAAGCCCAAGATCTTCCATGGGGGGTGCGAAGGTGGTGAGGTCCCATTCATGCAGGTCCGCGTGCAGCTTGAGCGTGAGAGCAGCCTCGACGTAATTCTGCGCTTGGAGATGCATCTAGATTCCGGGGTGAGATAGAGTCGATGCGTGCCGAGAACAGGTAGGACCTACGTTGACAAGCTGATGGACATATTTGATATAGATCTCGTCCTTGCCAATGCGGCGGATGTAGTTCATCAGGCGAAGCTGACAGTCCCCAGTCAGACACGGCTCGACGCTGGGGGAGAAATTACTCACAGTGGCAATCACGCGGTCGTCCGCGAACTCTTCGCCTTCTGGTAGTGCGCGCACGCTCAGAAGGAGGTCCAGGAAGAGATCCACCGAGTCCAGGAAGGTCGTGACGCGGGTTCGTAGATCGGCATCAATGTCCGACGCATCGAACAGGTGCCGCAGGTGGCCGATGAAGAAAGCTCTCGAGATGTCGTCGCGCTTGTTGTCAGACATGAACAGCGTGTCGAGCTTGCTCACGAGCTCGTTCTCTATCTCGTCAAAGTGGCCGGAGACATGGTATTCCGTGACTATCATGCAGTAGAGCATGTGCACAGCGTTGGTCCGCAGCTGGTCGTGGTTGCTCAAGCACAAGTTCACGACCTGTCCCACCAGCGAATGGAGCGCTACCTGGTAATTCTGTGTCCAGTTTAGAACGAGCCAGACGACCAGACCACAGCAGGACTTACTTGCACGCGAGTGACTGACCCGCCTTCCGGTTCTTCCGTGGGCCATCCGAGCGCTGTCCACAGCCGCAGAAGTATCGCAGCACCCTCGCCCCGAATATCACTGGCCAGTCGCCACACTGCTCTTCGTTTCTGATTAATCGCGCGTCCCCTCTGTAAGTGTCGACACATATGGACATCGTAGCGACTCACCTGGGGACTGAAATCTTCAATCACCAGCTGCTCAGAAGACAGCAACCTCAGAAGCACAGAGAACGCTTCTTTCCAGAGAACAGTGTCGAATGCGGGGCCATTCTGATCAGTTGGGATGTATTTCTGCTCGAGAATCGTGCCCACGGGGTCGAATATCTTGATCAGCACCTTGTGGGCCAGGATGTTGATGTTCAGCCAGTTGCTGGGCCACGCGTCGTTGCTCAGAATCGACGAGGCTACCTTGAACAATTTTAACAGTAGGCTCGTGAGCTTCTCCGGCCCCTCGAAGTCGACGACGCCGTCGAAGAAACTCTGCAACAGTTTCTTGGGCGATGACAGCACCAGCACCAGCAGCACGACCGCCGTCTCGCCCAGACCTGCGTGATACGCGCCCTTGTCTCTGTTCGGTGTCTGGGGCGCGCTCTTAGGGAGTTGCGAGATCAGCGCAAAGGGGTACGACTCCGGGAACGTGATCGGGCAGCTCGAGGGTGCCGTGGCAGGCGACTGCGTGCGTTCCATGGCGCGTTCCATGGCAGGTTGCTGGAACTCCAGATACGACTCGAGGAGTCTAGATCGTACGTCAGAACTCGTGCGCGCACGTCCAGGACGTGGCACAAAAATGACCTTACCTTGGAAACAAAGACAGCAGATACTCCACGTTATCGTGCTCTTGCCGCAGGGCGATGCGGTCAGCCAGGATCTCCGGATTGACCAAGCTCTGCTGGATCTTGTCGAGCATCACCGCGATGACTGTGACGCACAGACGGATGCTCTCGAGCCACGTCATGCGCGCCGCATCCTTGGCCGGCTCCGGGTCGCTCGGCTGGGTCCACAGATACTCGTCGAAGCGCCCGAAATGGGGCTTGATCCAGCTGAGCACGGCGTCGACAAGCAACGCACGCGACTGGGGGATATCGAACAGGAAGCCGCGGACGATCTGGAGGTACATGATCAGCTTCCAGATCACGATCTTGCCTCTCGTCGCCGCGATCGCGTTCGCGAACGTGATGACAATGTCCACGAGTTCTACGGCGCTGAACACCTTGTGCAGCTCAGGCAGGATCGACGTGAAATGCTGCAGCGCGATCGTCTGCGTCCCGATGATCGACGCCGGCGTGAGCGTCGACATCATCCGCGTCACCTCGCCGAGGTGATCCCGCAGCTCGCTCTGGAAGCTGCTCTCGAGATCGTCGACCGTCGCACCGCCACTCCTACTCTCCAGCTTCGCCTTCTGCAGCTCCCGTGATCGCGTGATGAATTTGAAGATGTAGTGCCAGACCTTCAGTGCAGAGCGCAGCGCGGAGCCAGTCGCGGTCAGCGAGGGGTTCTGGAGGAGGAGGTTCATAGAGTGGATCATGTGGGACGACGCATCGCTGCAGTCGAAATGTTTCTCGATGTAGACGTCGAGCACCGGCTGGAAGTTGCTGAAGCGGCGGTCCTGTACGATGGCCAGCACCGTGACGATAGCGTTGAATACGAGGCTGTCCATCTCGCGGCCCTTGTTGATCGACGACGTGAGGATGGCAAAGAGCGCGTCAAAGATGTCGCGTAGGAACTTGACGATCTCGACTTCTCCCACGAACGTGAACTTCGTGAGAATCGTGGACAGAAAATCCTTGTCGGGTATGCCCTGCCAGTTGAGCAGGCTCAACAGCACTGAGTTTTGCGTGAACTTCGTTGAGCAAAGCGACGAGCGGATGACGAGGGTGTCGCGCAGCAGTGGGGCAACGCGCTGCATTTCTGCAGGTACGCTCACTTGGTCGATCCTCTGGTTCGCCATAATCCATGGGGGAGCCTCGAGGTAGTGTTTTGGGTTGAGCTGAGACATACGGTCGGCCTGGTATAGCGCCAGGACGTGCTCGCCGTCCTCGAGGAAAGCACGCCCGTCCGGGAACAGCGGGAGGAACGCAAACGCAAACGGCCGCTCTGCCGTGTCGCTCGCACCGCGGTTCGACGACCTGTCCCGCATGCTGCGCTGCTTGAACGTGAAGAACAGGTGCCACTGCTGCGCGCCCGAGGTCGGGAGCCGGACCTTGACGAGCTCGCCGAACGTCGGCTGGCTCGTGCGCTGGAACACCATCGAGCTCCACTGCGTGATCTGTGGCTCGCCGCTGCAGCGCGAGATCATGTTCTCGACTGTGCGGCCGTCCTGGTCCTTGACCTCGATGCTGACCTGGACGTTTCCAGACACCGTGCCGACCGAGCCCACCCGCGAAAACGGCGTGAAGCTTCGCCGGACGCTGGACTGCGTCGACGGGAAATCGCCGCTCCAGAGTTTGATGTACAGTTCATTACGGACGTCCCCTGGGAAGACAACATCCGGGAAGCCCAGGCGTAGGGTTAGCGGAGTATCATGCAAAAGAGAGGAGTTCTCCCGGACTATGGTGTCGGCGTCGCCGTAAAATACCTTGACGGATACTGCGAGCATCTCTGCTCTGTGGCAGCGTTAGGGATGCGCTAATGACACATTCTGCGAACGGCGGACTCACCTAGGCGATTTTTCGTATTCGCGGGTATTGTTGTTGAGGATATCCTGGTGCAGCATGGAGAACGTCACTTCGTTCGTGGGCACGTAGATCGGCATTGTGTGCTCCTTTGTAGAAGAAATCTCGACGCCCTCGGTCGCCATCTTTTTCAGCTGCGTTAGCTCTAGCACTGCGCACCCAAACGGCCTGCGAAACTGCGGCGGCAGGTCAGACCGCCCGTTCGTCTCGTCGCCGTGGTGCTCAGAGTGCCCGCGGTAGCTCGAGATCTCCGACGTCCGCTTCCCGCTCTCCGAGATCGATCCCATGCTGCTGCTCATCTTCATCGCACCGTTGCGTACGATTGAACACACAAGGAAAATGGGTTCTGTGGCGTCGGATGCCACCAAGTCCGTGAACAGCGTGCGTGGGCGAGACGCCGGGTCCCGGGCGAGCGCACCGTTGTGGTTCAGCACTGCGCAGAACTCCTCGGACACGAACCGGGACTCGGCCTGGTTGTACAGCGAAAAGAAGAGCTCGGCCGTCTCGCCGGGCGCACAAGGAGACGCGACGAAGGCGCGCAGATCCAGGAAGACGTGGTAGAACTTGGCGCGCGAGGGCTGTATCGCTCGTGTGTTGGCCAGCGAGCCGAGGCTTCGGCCCTGCGACCGTGAGCGCGCCATCTCAGAGAACGTCGACGGGGCCGGGGTGGGGTGGGGACCGGTCGTGGGGACGTAGTCGAACGACGCTCCTAGACGAGGTATCTCGGACGCATTCGACGGTGATGCGTCGATGTACGCCAGAGAGACCTGCATCGCGTACATTCTCACCGCGCTGATCCAGCTGCGCATGTCCAGGTCCCCCTCGGTGTCCACAGTCACGAGCCCTCCCCACGTCGGGTGCCGCACGATGATGTCGAGGCCCTGCATGATGTTGCCGCGTACTAGCCGCGCAACGCATTGTCGTCGCAGGTTCACCGTCTCTTCCGTGCTGAGGGTCTTCGCCAAAAGTTGCCGTCGACCGAGGTGAAGCGCCTCTATCTGCTCGCGGATGATTTGAAACAGCTTGTAGTCCCGCCGTGCGAGGTACTGGAACATCAACAGGTGCCATTCGCGCAGCGCCGACGCTATCTCGTCGACTATGGGCTGCTCTACTCCCGAAGCCGTCTCTCCGCCGGGGGGGAGCGATGGCCGTGGTGGCAGGGGCTTCTGCACCTGCGATTCCGTGGGAGTCGGCGACGCAGAGCGTATACTTGCAGGATACACAGGCAGTCGCGCGCGGGTCGAATTCGCCTGGTCGGCTCGTGGGTCCAGTTTGAACGACTTGCGGCCCGGTGCGACGCTCTGAGTGTCTGTGCCGGTGTCCTCTTCCTCCAGGGGCGCATCTGCGGCGGCCTTGTCGCGGTTCCACTGCGCGTAGAGCTCCTTCACAGTAAATGTGCCATTCGTGACGTTATTGAACATGCTCGCGATGTCCGCCAGACGTCCCTCCGCATCGCTGAGCTCATCACGCACGAAGATGTGGGTCGCTGGGAAAATGCCGATGAAGACTTGCTGGGCTTCGTCCACCTTCACTTGCGCCTGTACAACAGAGCTGGACGAGTCGGCCGTCGATGTCCAGATGACTGGGGGCCTCCGGGAAGTGCACACAACGTATCTGGTAGTGAAGATAGTATAAAATAAGATACACATATCGTCAGGCTATGCGGTGCGTACCCTCGATACCAGACACCCTCTACCTCCTTGTCCCTCGGGGTGTACCGCTCAAACGCGTACACCTCGTCTCCAACTTCAAGCGAAACAACGTCGCGGTGAACCAAGAGCTCGTCTCCAGAAATGTCGGTGTACATAGATCGTATGCTCCGCGTGCGCGTGGAAAGGCGGGTGTCGCGTCGCGATGGTGATAGCGGGTGGACAGCGTAACCGTAGATAAATCGCGGCAGCGGTTCCCATACTCCTCGACGCTGGCCCGCCGCTTGTCCAGCAGTGGATACCATGCTCGGGCGACGTCGAGCACGGCGGCGAAGTAAGAGCTCGGTGCGAGGTGCTAAGTTATGGGCGCTTGGTATTTGATCGTGCTAAAGGCATATGATGGCCGCTTCAGGAGCTAACGCCGTCAGAGCGTTCCACGTGACTGTGGGACTGATGACGCTCTTACTAAATCCTGAAAGCTGAGCGATAAATGCGAATCATTGGCGCGCAATGTCATTCTTGAACAAAAGACATCTCGGATATGAGCTATGCTAGAATATGATATTAGCTGTCGACATCTGTGCAGATGTACCATTGAATACATACTCAGCCTTTGGCACACGGCCCGCTAAAAAATTGGTGACTACCCAAGGCTCTGTAATTTTCAAATTTGGGTCCAGATTTAAAAGAATGTCCTATGGGAATCTGACGGAAATTATCACTGGGCTATTTCTTGGCTCCTTCTGGACCTTCACTAGAGTTTGTGAAACGTCTTTTATTTGCACGTGTTAGGATCGGAAGGGTCCCATTGCCTTTCGAGGTCTCGTCTGGTCTTGGCCCCGACTCTGTCCGAGGAAATCCACTGTCGTCCCCATAGTGTCTAGCCCTGTGGCACGATTGTTTCATACACATCTAACATGCTGTACATTGAACCACGTCGTATGTTTGCGGCGATGTTCGCGGATGTCTCTGACGCCACGACGTCCATCCGCCAAGCTGGTGCTAGAACTCGCCAAGGCTCGGCTGTGAAGCAACCTCCCAGCTCTAACCGTCACTGTGTGATACCTTCTAAGCCGTTGCTGTCGAAGCCCGGCTTGTGCTTTGTCTTTCAGCCATGCACATCCCGCCAAGGCGCGACAAGCCCGCCACATGCAATTTCCGTTTGCTGCGGCTCTCGGCCTGCCTGTGCGACGCATCGTTGTGGAGTTTGCCTCCGGGCATCATCGTGTCGGCAAGCGATCTTCTCGCCTCGGCTCCATGAAAAGCTCTGCTCGGCGTCCACGCCTCTCGAGACTGTGTCCTCACAGTTCGATTTAAAACCCTCCGGGAGCCTCCCTTGGCTATTGTCTGTGACCACCCCTCATACCCCCTTTCCACTTCACTTCCAACTACCAGCTAGACGGTATCGTACTGGTGCGAACCATCTGGTTGATATACCCATATATCAAAATCCACGACCGTATGTGCCCGTTTCCTTATCTGGTGATGACCAGTGTTTTCTAACCGCCTCCAAGTTCTTCAATCCTCTCACTTCCACCACAATGGAGACTGTAACCGACAATGTTTCTCGTGTCCAAAATCGCCTTTCGAGGTCGACCTCGATGGAACATGTCAGTAGGCTCTCTCGTCGGATACACGGTTGGTCATGGCAAGCGGTACGTTCTTCCACCCAGTTTCTCGCGTCTGCCCTGGCTCAAGCATCCTAGTACCCGATCGGTATGGGTACGGGCGCTGTGTATGTCACACTCGCAGGCCTGAAGAACCATCCCGGCCACCCCCTCACCGTCGTCGAGACTATATTCTACTTCATCAACATGTCTCTGTTCTTGCTGAATACTACGACGCTGCTGTTGCAATTTATCCGTGCGTGTTCGTTCCTCGGCAGGCTCAAGCCGCTTTGCTCACGTTCAAGATAGTGTATCCGCGTCAAGCCCGACGACTGGTGACCGATCCGACGAAGGGGATATTCGTTCCGTTGATGGCAAGTCCTGCTGCATGGACGATAGATCACCCGCTGATCGTAGACCACACCCAGGTTCTCTCATTTGCGACGATCATCATTGGCACAATCAACTACGGTATACCGTCAGGGCATGTCACGCCAAATCTCATCTACGTCCTGTTCTGGTACGTCCATCAATGCGTACCATGTTTGTATCTCTCGTGCTGACTTAGGCATGGCAGGATATACGTATCCCTTTCCGTGGCAATATGCTTCCCAATGTTGATGATCTGGTTCAACAAACCCCACGACCTCACAAAATTTACGCCAGCGTGGGCTTTCCTGGTGTTCCCCATGGTACGCTCTAGACACTAGGGTGATGTGGCTGCGCTGACACCGTGCAGATGTTGGTCGGTGTAGTAGCCTTCAACACTCTCAAAGTTATCCAGCCTGAAGAGCCGAGAGCTCTTGGTGTCCTCCTCGTCGGATACATATTCCAAGGTATGTCTCTTTCCAATAGGGCCGGAACGGAGCCTGACTGACGTCTTCAAGGACTCGGTTTCTTCATGACTTTCTTCTACATCTGCATATACATCCTACGGTACGTTCTACGCTGCGCTATCCTTGATGTGTGGCTCACGATGCCTGCCTTAGGATTATGACGGTGGGAAAAGCTCGCTCTGATAAGTCTGCCTGCCACTCATGTTGATTTAGACTGGATTTATGGACGGTCACCAAGCGAATGGTGCCTTCGTCGCTTGTGGTCCCCCCGGATTCACCGCACTAGCTCTCCTCAACCTTGGAGACAACGCCAGAAAGATGTGCGTATCGCAACAGAGAGACTTGTGACCGTTGCTCACGCAGTGTTTATTCCAGCCTCAAAGTCCGAAACCTCGTTTCAGAATCGGCGGGCGAAATTTGGTACGCGTGTAGCGTCATGGCAGCCTTGTTACTCTTTGGCTTGGCGGTGTTCTTCTTTATCTTCGGAGCGCTTCCGTACTGGTTCAAGCTACACAAGAACTTGAACGAGATCCTTGGCTGTAAGTTGAAATTCTGCGCTTCGAATTTTCCGCCATCTAATGCTTGGCTCCTTCTCGCAGGCTGGGCGTTGACGTTCCCGAATGGTGAGGTTGCCCAGTCGCCGTCGTCCATCATGTACTAAATCTGCACGCTAGTTGGCTGGATTCTCACTATCCGCAAGCTGGGCGACATCTTCGACATCCGCGGGTTCTACATCTGGAACCTCATCATGACGGTCATGATGTTCGTGACCTGGCTCGTCCTCTTTGGCTTCACCGCGGTGGCGTTCTGGAAGGGCGAGATCTTCATCTCGTCACCCGAGGCTGTCATCCGTGACACCTTCAAGGCGCACTCCGCCTCCGAGAAGCACAAGCAGCCGGACGTCGAGGCGGGGGTCCACCCAGCCGACGTCCCGGAGATGAGCTACTCGCACCCGTACGGAACCCCCAGCTTCGATGTCGCCGCCGATAGCAGGGTCGTCAGCAGCCGTGCCAGTACGGTCACGATGCACTAACTTGCGATTCGCCTCCCTCTTCTTTCTCCTTTTCTACTTCATGTCGTATGCGTCTCCCGTCTGAACCCTATCACTCTTTTGGACTCTGGCATTACCAAGAACATTTGCCCCTTAGACACACAGTACTATAGACACCACCCTATCCTCGGACATTCTCTCCTCGCTACCGTATTAGCTCCTCATCCTTCTCCCTCGGAGATACATCCTCGTAGCCACTTGCACTAGACGCAGGAATAGATATTCTGCATCTGCTAGAGTTTCACACCGCGAAGCTGCGCGCCATGGGATTTCATGCGTCGGCGCCGCCTATGCCGGCGGGAGGAACACCGCCCAGAGCACGACAGACACCGCGCCCCACACGACGCTCCAAGTGACCCAGCACCTGCCCGCGCGCGGGTGCTCGGCGACGAGCCACGCGGCGGCCCAGTACGTCGTGGGCAGCGCAGCCGCTTGGCGCAGCGTGATCTGCGTGTGTGCGGCGAAGAGCAGGATCAGCGCGAGCGCGAGCGCGTGGAGGGCGTGCGGGATGACGGCCGTGTTCGTGAGGAAGGGCGACTTGGCGTGTGGCGCGGGGTGCGGGCGCGGGCGGCCTGTGAGCGGCGGCCAGGAGCGCACGTAGGGCAGCGTGCATGTCTTCAGGTGGAGGCTGCAGAAGGCGAACAGAGTGGCGAGTACTGGCGCGGCGAGGAGGATGTTTGGGGCCTGCGAAGGCGTCCAGTAGAGGAGGAATCCGCTGTTCCAATATTTGGCCTGCACGTAGCCATAAACGAGCGGGAGCCTCGAGGCGCACCATGGCGACAAATTCGACGCAGAGACGTCAAGGCAAAAAGCCCGATACGCGTTGTATTGATGATAGACAAATGGTGTGAACACCACACAAGTCAGAATACAACTTTTGAGTATCTGAACGGGTGATACCTGACATGCCTTAAATTAGCTTCCGGTCAAGCAGTGAAAAGACATATAAGTACGCGGGCCCTCTCGAGAAGAGGCTCAACGACCATCCCCCAAATAACGTATCCGGCGAGCATAAGACCATTCGCACGGAATGTGGAAGCCACGGCGAAGAACAAAGTGGCGTGTAACCACTCCGTTCTCGCACAACATAGCATTCCTAGAGGCAAAATTAGAAGATTATATCACACGAGTTGAATAGCTAACCTCTGTACGAAAAGTACGTGAAGAAAGGCTCCGTATACGCGGAGAACCGCAGCGTGACCGGGCTGCTGGGAAGTAACGACAAAAGGCACGTCAAGTACGCAATGGCCGGAGAACCAAAATAGTGCAGAGTAAGGTCGTAAAGCGTCGTGACTGTCTCGCACAGGAGCGAGGCCAGCCCCCCGCCAGCGAGTAAATGAGCTACGGATGCTTGTTCGCTACCGCTCAGCCGCCTGAGAACTTCGCCGCATGTGCGCATGACGAAAGGCGCGCCGGGAAAGAAGGCCCACTCGTATTCGTACACATATCCGTCTTGTGCTATGTGCAAGAAGTGAAAGGTGTCCCAGCGAAGCAAAGGATACACGGCCTTCGCAAGCGCGCTGTCAGATGGCGAGGCTAGTAGACGGGGTGACGAGTCGAACAGAGGGAGCTGGGAGGCAACGTAGGTCAGTGAGAGTGTTAGGCAGAGAGATGCTACGGATAAGATACGCAATGTGCGTAGGTGCGTAGCCCGTAAGGACACTTGCTGGGTGGGGGACATGTGGGCTAGAGACAATTACTATTCATGCCTTTCTCGTCGAACGCTGTGATAGACGCGCCGTCATATATTGCAATGATGTCATATTTACGAGCATGTGCCAGAGCATTTGCCTGCGTAGATCTCTGAGAATTATGAACTTCACATGATAAAATATGACCGTCGTTCATTGGGGTATTAAGCTAGTGCGGCGTTAGACCAAAGCAAGTATTGCAACATAGATCTAATGGTTATTCTCTGATAAGTACATTATTCAGCTGAGTTCCTCGTCATCGAAGATAGCCGTCTTCGGGACACCGTCTTCGCGTATGACCCCACGGTACATGCCCGAGCAGTTGAGGGGCATGGCAACTAGCACAACTGTCCAGCAAGTGCATAAGACTTTGGGCAGACTAGGACGCACCGTGGCCTTTGTGATCCAGAGCAATGACTCCGCCAATTCCGCCGTCGTGGCGAAGTTCTTCAACACAGTGTTTTGCTGCCTTTGCGACAGGCTCATGAAGGTAGCGCATGCGTCGACCAATGGTAGAAGCAGTGGCCAAGCGGATGAAGTACTAGGAGAAGAGTCATCAGCTAGGAATAGCATCCCAGAGCCCTAGAATCACTCACGTCACCATCACCTGTACCGCTCACACCCACAGCCACCTTCGTGCCCTTTCCTCGGACCTTCTTCCAGAAGCGACGCAGGCGGCCTTCCACGGGCCACTCCTCAGCCCAGAAACCGGTCGCCATGCTGGGGGTATCGCCAATCCGGCCGGCCAGTTTGTTCGTACGTCCACCTGTCGACGTCACAGCGGCGATACACCCCCGTACGTCTAGTGCGACGGCTCCGACGGTTCCAGTAGGTAATTGATCCAATGGCACATCCGCGTTGCCTTCCGTTGAGCCCTTACCAGGGAATGGCAGGGGTTCCTCGGGTAGCCCCAGCCCCCTCCTGTGTTCCCTCCAGCGCCCCTCGGTAAAGAAGTAGCTCTCGTCAACAAGTTCTATGTCGAGCTCCTCTGCAAGGTCCTCGACGGGTCGGCCGGAGAGCATAGTATGCGGTGCGGCCGTCGGAGCCAAGTACAGCGCTCTAGCAAGCTGTGATGGGTTTCGAACATGGCGAAGAAGCGTGATGCCGAGGCCTCGTCGTGAGGAAGGTATATTAGGATGCGATGCGGGAGGCTTCGAAAGCATGATTGATGTCTCGAGCTCATTCTAGTGGTACGAGGCGTCAGTGCCGGTTGCGGAGGTGCGCGAGGGCGGGGACACACCTTGCCCTCTACATTAAATACGGCGCCCCTCCCCGAGTTGAAGAGCGGGCAATCTGGGGAGATGAGTTTGATGACCGCGGCCATGAATGACCGCACTCTCACCTTCCATCGACGACACTGCAGCAACCGCCGCGTCCATTGCTTCTCCCCCATCCTTCAAGACAGCATATCCTACTTCTAGGGCCCTGCTCAACGCTGCCTTGTACCTTGCCCGCTGCTCTGGAGAAGCACCCTCCTTCGACATGGTACCGGCACCTCCATGAATGACCAGGACCTGTCGCGACTTCTTGCTCGGGCCGTTCGAGGAGGTACGCGGTATTAATGCCTGTTTCTCGCCCAAGCTGACCATATTGTTTACGGAAGGACCCACGAAGTAACGTCCGGGAGCGAGACGAGCGTGGAGAGGGACAGGAGCAAGATGCGACGCAGGCTGAGAACGTCCGGAACGACTCACATGGTGCGCGATGATAAGCTTATGAGCGTCGAGTCACACCTTCCGGCTTTTGGCTGCGCAGCAGAGTCTACAGGTCAACGCATCGTATTCGAGACGATGATTGACATCTTCTGCATGCTTGGGGACACGGTCGTCGAGACAGAGCTTTCCGGCCATGCTATTTCTTGCCTTGTTTTCGGCCTGTAACGGCTTAGCATCACCGGATACGGACTTGTCCAGCGAAACTCTAAATGTAACTCGTTTTGTGAATTGTTCGCCAGATAGACGCTTTACCCATCGTCTTCGCCGTCGTCAACGTCGTCCACGTCGTCAAGCCTGACTTCACGTTTGCCTTTGCTGGCAAATTCCGACACTCGTTATCCTTAACGGCCGTTGTGCCAACGCTTTCTTTTCTTTATCCTTCGACGTAGTATGTCTCGGAAGGTCGACCCCTCGGACATCCCCATCCTTACCCAACGACCACCACACTCTTCAGCGACAGTTCGACGTGCAAAGACACTTACAAGACCGGAGCGCAGTGTTGCCCCAGTACCTTTAATCACACCTCAACATGGACCCATTCCCGGGTCGGAACCGACACGTCCAGCGGACCTCCAGTGGGACGCTTGGCGCATATTCTCGCGCATTGTCAGCTTCTGGGCACCGCCGTTCCTATTATCTTCCCTGGGAGGCTTGCGGGACCGTCAGATGCAGCAAGCGTGGAGAGAGAAAATCGCTTTGTGTTTCATCATTGCTATTCTTTGCTGCATAGTCGGCTTCCTCACAGTCGGCTTTCAGAAGGTTCTGTGCCCTGAGAGTGCCCAGAGCACGGGCAAGTTCCTTCGCCTAGGCACCGTACCGAACACCCTCGGCGTACAGGGGTGGTTGGTTAACGTGACAAAGATCCCGAGCGTCGACGGAGTCAACTTCAACACGCTTTTGAAGAGCCCAGGTCAAGATATCACGACATTGTTCAACCGCGACGCGTCGAGCTACTCCGCCTGCAACGGCATGTCTTTCCGCGCAGCGGCCGAAGCCCCCTGCGGTAGCTCGTCGTCTCCAACCTGCAAACTTTCCACCCTCAACTCGCAGACGCTCTCGAGTCTCGGGATGGTCAACACATCGCTGGTCGTTGGATATGATTGGGACGACGTCGCAAAGCTGGAGAACTACTTTGTTCTTGACGGTGCAGTCCTGAACATGAACTCGTACATGTCCCTTCACCCTACTTCCATTCCTAACGACGCTATCGATGCTGCTATCCGCCAGACACTTCAGAAGATGCCTGGACAGAACGGGCGAGATGGAACCCGGCTTTTCTTTTTCCATTCAGACACGAGAGCCGCCGTACCATGTCTCATTCAGCGGTACTACGCGGGCAACATCGACAAGGTCACGCCCGGCTGCTTCGTCTCGCAGCTCGTCCTCTACGCTGGTCTAATCGTCATCATGTCACTCGTCATGATACGTTTCATCATGGCGTGCGTCTTCAACTGGTTCCTGTCGGCGAGACTGGCCGGCCCTCCAAACACCATGTCTCTGAACCAGCTCGCCATCAGCCCCGCAGTCATGCCGGAAGGCGCCAACGTTTCCATCGACAACCCACACGGCACTGCGCCGTGGGCGGGCCCCGACGGCTCGAAGAAGCTGACGAAGGCGAGCAAGTCTGCGCGCTCTCTTGCGTCCTCCAACTCGACTCTTGTCAACGACGGCGCGGCGCCCATCGTCAGTCTGGCACAGATCGGCGCTGAGCTGTTCGCCGTCTGCCTGGTGACATGCTATTCCGAAGGCGAGGACTCCCTGCGGACGACGCTCGACTCCATCTCAACCACCACCTACTCGGATGCCCGGAAGCTGCTTTTCGTGGTGGCAGACGGAATGATTACAGGTGCCGGCGAGAAGCGGAGTACGCCGGACACATGTGTCAGCTTATTGGAGGCGGATCCGCGGTTTGGGAACCCCATTCCGATGAGCTACAATGCTGTCGGCGCAGGCGCCAAGGCAGAGAACAGGGCCATGGTCTACGCTGGGCACTACAGTACGTGCTCGTCTTGAATAGCGGTCTGGATGCGTACTCATTCCTGGGTAGCTGTCGCTGGGCGTCGAACACCTACAATCATCGTCGTCAAGTGCGGGACCGAAGCGGAGGCCGCGACGGAGAAGAAGCCTGGCAACCGAGGAAAGCGAGACAGTCAGCTTATCCTGATGAACTTTTTCTCTCGCGTCACATACAATGATCGCATGACCCCCCTGGATTTCGACATCTTCCGCAAGATACACATCCTCATGGGCGTGACGCCGGACTTTTTCGAGGTTTGCTTGATGGTATGTTATCGGACATAGGAGGAGGTCACATCACTAACATGTTGGTGCTAGGTTGACGCTGACACGAAGGTATTCCCCGACTCGCTGAAGTACCTCGTCAACTGCATGCACCACGACCAGATGATCATGGGTGTCTGCGGTGAAACGCGTATAGCAAACAAACGACAGTCCTGGGTCACGGCTATCCAGGTCTTTGAGTACTTCATCTCCCACCACTTGGCGAAGGCGTTCGAGTCTGTGTTTGGTGGTGTCTCCTGTCTTCCGGGATGTTTCTCCATGTTCCGGCTCAAGGCGAGGAAACCTACTGGCGAGGACTGGGTACCGCTCATCATCAAGCCCGAAATCGTCAAGGAATACAGCCAGAGTGTCGTCACTACTCTGCACGAGAAGAACCTGTTGCTCCTTGGAGAAGATCGTTTCCTGACTACAATCCTCATTCGCACGTTCCCGAACCGGAAGATGATGTTCCTCCCACAGGCGCGGTGTAGAACTGTTGTTCCCGACACGTTCAGCATCCTGCTCTCACAGCGCCGTCGGTGGATCAACTCAACAATCCACAACCTGATGGAACTAGTCCTCGTGCGCAACCTTTGCGGGACGTTCTGCTTCAGCATGCAGTTCGTCGTGTTCATGGACCTCCTCGGTACCGTTGTCCTCCCCATTGCCATCACCCTTACGTACACCCTCATCGTTGACATGGCCCTGCATCCGCCAAAGACCTTCGAGGAGGCTATTCCGCTCGTGTTGCTGATATCGGTGCTGGGTCTGCCCGGTATCCTCATCCTGATAACTACGCGAAAGGTCGTTTACGTCGCGTGGATGTTCATCTACCTTCTTGCTCTTCCGGTTTGGAACCTTATCCTACCGCTGTATGCATTCTGGCATTTCGACGATTTTTCGTGGGGAGAAACTCGGTGAGTCCATATTATCTTGGCGTTTTGCTGAGCTTAATGATTGGCGCAACAGAAAAGTCGAAGGTGAAGCCAAGGGCGAGGCACATGGAGACGGCGGGCCAGCGCATAGTGGGGCAGCCGTTCCGCTCCGTCGATGGGAAGACTGGGAACGCTCGCGGTTGCGCAAGATTCGCCGTGAGGAACGTCGGCGCCGCGAATTCGAGCGTCAGCATGGCGGATATATGACTGCGAACGGCGAACTGCTCGCTGTGCGCTCGGAGGTCAACAGCCAGTACGAAGGGTCGGATACGATGTCGATCACCTCTTCAGAAGACGACCATTGGGGCGCGCAAATAGGGGGGTACAATGAGTACAACCCTTCGTTCCCGCCGCCGCCAATAGGCCTTAACCCGCAAGCGGCGCAGAGTGGGGAGAGCATAGCTGCGTCGGATCTGGAGGCGATGTTGGAAGTAGGGTTCGATGACCGGTCGCCGCGGAGTGCGGAGGCACCTCGTTTCCATCTCTCAGACCGGCCGGGCGGTTACACACCGCTGTCAAGAACGGGTGCGTCGTCCCCTGTCTCACCAACGCGGCCAACAAACGCTATGACGTCCGCAGCGGAGGAGCATCGAACACACGCGAAGAAACGGAGCGGGGGGCGGTCAGGGACGAAGGAGTATGGTCCGCTGGGTCCGCTGGATCCCAGTTTCTAGCACAGCGAGACGATGTTCACGAAGATGATATGATGTTGCACCATGAGGTCTGGACTCTACCTTTTTCATCTGCCATTTCTTCGTTACATACAACCTCCACGGACTCAACCATCATTGTCGCTCCATTGGCGTGCTTTCTTTCTATCGCTTCTCCTTCTCTTCACTCACCTTTCGCGGTCCACGCATCGCCGCTGGCTCCTACCCACCACTGCATCTACCTTCCATTACGTCGTCGCCCACCAACACCGTCTCCCACACCGTCGACTCCACTCGCTGGCCGGCATCGTACACGTCTCCGAAACCTACCGCCGACATAATTCTGTTAGACACTCTGCCTTGCCGGATTCCGGGCCCATACCATAGTACCGTCACGCCGCATACCACTACCATCCTCGATCACGACCCTTCCCTTCCCCTCCTCATGCGCCTGATCGGCTTTGTGCCGTTAGTGTTGTTTCTGGAGACGCGCCGCATAATAACTGTCGCCCTTCCTGCTGCATTGTTGATTACTAGCTACTCCTCCCATCATATTAGTTCAGTCTTAGAGGCCCTTCGGACAAGTTCAGATTCAGTGAAGGCAACGGAATTCTCCTTATAATATAGCTCTCAATCTCTCTTGACACGTAGTATGGGTGAAATATGGATTTATTTCATCAGCTCAGATCCTTGCCTTGGTTGTGCGTCGGCTAGGATCCTAAAGAGGCAAAACCTTTGTGGCGTTGCGGATGCCGAGGCCGCATCACTCCGGGCAACGAGTTGAACGTGATTTCGAGTCTGACCCTCTCTCGTCCGAGCAAGCCAGCGCTCTTCCTCGCATCTTGTCCCTGTACTACCATACACACGACACTCATGCACTACGCATAGCCCTTCAAGCGAATACCTTTGTGATGTCAAAACTTGTACAAGACACGCCGCGGCCGCCCGTCGTCGGCACGATTACGCAGTTCCTCACCACGCTGCCGTCGCCGCTCACCGTCGCGCTCATCTCGCTAGCACCGCAAATACGCTTTGTGCGGTGGGTTCTGGAGCTTGTGAGCTGGAAGGGCAATTGGAACGAGAGCTGGCTTCTCCTTGCTGGTTGGTGGGGCCTGTGTTTGGGCGCGGAGGCAGCGGTAAGGTACGTCGCTTGGACTCTGCTGCCAAATGCATATACTGAGCATTCACCATCCTGGGGTGCCATTTTTGCGCACAAGGTATACCCTACCTGTGCTAGCTGTCGTTGGCTGGTGGTGGATCGCACGGCGTACCACTGTATCTCAACCGCAGCTAGCTACGGAGGAGAGCCTGCACCAGACCATCGCCAACCTCACCACCATACGCGAACTTCTCCCGCACATACCATCGAGGAAACCTCGCAATCCACCCAGCTCTGCGGCTCCACAAGGCCAGGAAGCTGCCGCGGCACCGCACATGCTCTCCCTATACACTCTCCTGCGCGTCCTCGCCTGCGCGTACCCGCCGTACCTCCTCCTTACCACGACCGCCTTCGTCAGACTCCGCACGGTAGTCGCCCTCGCAGGCACCCTCGTCCTCGTGCACCGCGCCCCTTGGGCCGCCCTCGTCCGGCGCGCGCTCTGGCGCAGCGCGTACGTCCGCTGGGGCGCGTACTGGGTGTGGGCGAAAGTCTCCGGGCAGCCGCTCGCGGGGCCCGCCACGCCGCCCCCAGCGTCCGACGTCCGCGTCTCCGTGGCCGCCGCGACGGGTGGCGCGGGAACTACCGCCGCCGCCGCGGGCGCGCCGGTGCGGTTCCTGTTCACGGTGTGCGAGAACCAGCGGTGGTGGATGGGCCTCGACTGGACGGCGGCGCTCTTGCCGGGCGAGCGGCCGTCGTGGTGCTCGCGCGCGCTGCTGCCGTGTTCGCCGCCTGCGGCGTTCGGCCTGCCCCCGCCCAGCACGGTGTATGTCCCGCCGTCTGCGCAGGGAAGCGCGAAGGCGGGCGGGAAGCACGTGGCGAAGCGCACGGCGACGTGGGGCTGGGAGGAGCCGGAGTGGAAGGTCGTTGTGCGGAAGGAAGGTGCGACGGCGAATACGAGGGTGGAGAGGCCGCTGCCGTCGTTGGTGGAGGAGGGCGCCAGTGCGAGCGCGGGAAAGCTCTTGCGGGCTGCGGGGAAGATCCGGGGCGCGAGCGTTGACCTCAGCCCAGAGCGGAGGGGGAGCCCATTGGACGGAGGCAAAGACGCGGGCAAAGACATCAAGGACAGCAGCAGTGGGGAGCGTGGGAGGGGCGATGGGGAAAAAGGAGCAGATGTTGGCCAAGATGAGGAAGATGAGGAGCCGTGCACCGACCCGGATGGATGGGTTTATGGCGACAACAAGTGGGAAGGGGGCAGCGCGAAAGGCGGCATGGGCAAGGCCAGTATCACTTCCACAACTCCAGGTTCGTTACGTTAACATCATCTCGGTCAGTACACTCGCTTCCGACGATGGTCGCGCATCGCAGTGCTGACCGAAACGGTCGAGTGGGTCGACGAATCCGACATCCCACCCGAGATCAAATCCGGGTCACGGATGTCAGGTCTTCCACCTCTATCCCTCCAAGAGTCCAGCCGCTATCAATCCGAATCGTCTCTGCCCCTCGCTCGTAGCCCAGACACGCCCCTGAGCAGCCCTCTCGCTCGAAAAAGCACGGGTACTCTGGAGTCTGTCGGTACCACAGCTGGCGGCCACGTACGCGCGGCGTCGGTAGACCGTGCCAGCAGTCCACCGGTTGTCGATGAAGGTTCGCGGCTGAGACAGAGACTAAAGGCCGTGGTGAGCGGGGTTGGGCATTGAAGGTAGTGTACTTATGATTAAGTATTAGCCACTGGTCAGAGTCTGGTCTCCACATCTCTGAGCTGCTTGTTCAAGTTGGCTACACTTATTCCGTGCTGGGTGACAATGACGGTACCTTCAGCTACTTGTATTGTATAGTAGTGCCTTACTGAAACAGACGGATTCTGTTTAACAATGGGGTCTCTAAAGTATCCTAAAGTATCCGTCAAAGTGAAGACATATGCATCTGGCTGCCACCTTCCCTGAACGTCGCACGTTGAACCCTTGGAATCGCTGGCGAAGTATTGCCATCTCGAAATGAACAGCATGTATAAGTTCAATTATAAACTAGGTAGGTCACTTTGCCGGAGTGGTTAACGGGATCGCCTGCTATTCGTAGCTACCAGCGGTTGTGCTTTGCACGCGAGTGTTCGAATCGCTCAGGTGACGCATTTTTTTTCGAGAGAGCGGGCAAAAATCAAGATCGACTGTTACCTTCAGCTCTACAACGAGGAGTTTACCAAACAGGTGAAATATTCATTATCTCAGAATATTTGGATCCTCGCGGAAATATCAGCGGACTCGCCGTCCGAACAATATTAATGGTGTTTTGTAGCACCTCGACTCAGGGGATAACATATGTCACGACAAGCCTATATTACTGGATGCCATCCCGTAAGCACTCAACAAGCCAACAAGAGCAACGAAACACTCGAATGCTTGTCAAAATGGTACTCCTGTCCGTGAAGGACCGACGATAGCAGCCTTGTGAATGGCTCAATCCAGCGTCTCAGAAGATGCCGCGGCGTGCCACTGTCGAGAATGTCAAGCTTTTGACAAGTTTTATAGGGTTTTGTTCGAGGTAACGAGTGTTCAGTCCTTACGGGATGGCATCCACTTAAACACCGTGCAGGGGTATATTCATTGCGGTATCTACACCGGTCTCCAGACACGTTCAATTCATAATACGCATAGCGTCCACCTTTTTGACAACCTCTTCCACGCGTCGCTCGACCTCGACAACGTTCCCTTTCACCACGCCCTCGTTGTCCTTGAGACTGCCCTCGACGCTCTTCATGGCGCCTTCCAGCTCCTCAAGCGCGCGCCGCACTCGCTTCTGCTCTTCCTCCAGACCCTCGAGCGTGCTCTGGAATCCGGCGGCGTTGGTGTGCAGCGTCGACAGCGTGCGGAGGCGCGTGAGGATGTGCGGTATGTGCGGCAGGAGCGGTGACAGGCGGTTGAGGACGGGCGCGAGCTGATCGGTGTGTGGGAATGGGCTTGGGGCCGGCGCGGGCTGAGTAGGCGTTACGGGCGAGCCTGGGTGCATGCTACTGAGCGGGCCTGTCAGCGCGTGTGCGCCGTGTGCGAAGCCGTGGGGACCGGTGCCCCTTCGCTGGGATGCGTTGAGAGCGTTCGAGCTGTTGTGTTGGTGATTAGCGGCGGAGAGTCTGTCCAAGTCTGAGAGCAGAAGCTTGAGACGCCGGGAGATGTTGTCTATATGACGGGGTTGTGCGAGCAGCGTGAGTTGGGTGCTTAATCTTGTCAACAAGGGTAATAGAGGTGGCGGCAGTGGCGTCGACTGTAGTGCTCGTCAGCATGTTTGTCATCACAGAGGGTAGAAATATACCTCGTCTGCAGCTGTCGTTGTTGAACCCACAGCGCGTTCAAGCTCACCAAGTCGACGGTCCATCTCAGCTATATCCTTCACCTCCATCTGCAGAGAGCTATGCTCTCCCTTCACCTCCTTCTCAGGAGCAGCGTCCCCTTCTTGCTGCGTTCCTGTGCTTGTGCGCTCGCCCACTCCCTGTATGACCGCGCTGACAAGCTTCTCCCTCCCTGTTCGTGTCTCTTTGAGCTTGTTGATATTCTCCAGTCTTGCCTTCACGTCTACCATCTCCTTAATGAGGTCCCCCGAGTCAACATGGCCATGGGTACGCTCGGCCTTCTTCGTCTTTTCGCTTTCCACTAGTACGGGTTCATCGTCGTCCTCTGCCGCCGCAGGGCTTTCGGCCTTCTGAGCCTCGCCAAGCTCAGATTCAAGAGCAGCCAGCTCAGCTTTCAGGTTCGTGAGCCGTTCAGCTAGAGTGAGACCGCTCGAACCCCGTTTGGATGGACGATGATATGAGGCACTGAGCTCTGGAGAGCTGCGACCGGAGGAGGTTGGCGACGGAGGGTACGTATATTGAATGCGAGGTCGGTGACGACCTGTATTCGAATTCACTACGGGTCCAGAGGTCAGCTTAGTGACGGTCACGCACGTTTCTCTGCTTTCCTGAACTTCCGTCCTGCCTCATCGGGGTTCATCAGACTACTCGCATCCAGCTCCTCTGGTTTTGCATGTCCGTCCTTCCCCCGTGTATTCTGACGTGAGTTGGCGCCAGCCTCGTCGTCTGAAGATTCTTGTTTCTGGGACAAAGCTCGTTACGGGACGGTGAAACAAGATAAGTAGTCATACCGTCTCATGAGTCGGGAACACGTCCTCGGTTTCGTACACGTCTTGTGCAGTATCCTACAGAAAATAAATGTTAGATATCAGATCCATGCTCGCACAATACACGCACTGCAGCGCATCTTACATGCACATGCACGTGTAGGGAACAAGCGCACTACTCAACTATGTCTGGCAAGCTTGCATACTTTGTCGCGTTCATAATGTCAATTGTTTACCAAGTTATTGAATCACTCCTTTGAGTGAGTATCTCCCTCGTCCAGTAACAGCCAGAGAGAGGTTGTAGCACGAGATGTGATCCAGTTAAATGGTGACGCGCCGCCGAGGGAACCAAGCACCATTTTCCCACGGTTACATTACGAAACTTAAACTTACTTTCACCTTACTACGACCGTAGACATTTATTGCAAGGCTGCTTGTAAATTTTCTGCAGTGCTGTTATGTATTTTACGCTACGATTATGATTGGGAAATGAAGACAGAAATAAAGCTCATAGTTTAGCAGGACTTTCCACTGCTCCCAAGTTACGGCTCTCAATTAATCTTCGTTTCATTATTCGAATCGCTTCCAATGCCTGGCCCATTACCTCGCTTGAGGGGTCGTTCCTAAGTGCAGCTCGTCCGGCAGTTATTGCAGATGCGACTGCTTGGTTTGCCATATCGATTGCGGCAGGGAGGACTTGGTCCTCAGGGACCACGCGATTAATGCTATGAAACGTGAGCATATACGCCAGACGACCCGCCTCTGACTTACAATCCAAAGCGAGCACTGGCTTCTTGAGCAGAGAGGGTGCGGCCCCTTAAGTACCCCTCAGACGCAAGCTATACGGGGGTGGACAATGTGCGTCAGACTTTCATGCGATATCCAGACGAATTACACGCACCTGATGGCCCGCAACTCTAGCAAGCCTCGGTATCGCTGATGACATGTTTTAAATATCCTTAGTCAAGGAGTCAACTTAGCCTCCTCACCTCCATGGACAGCAACAAGGCCGCTCTTTACTTCCACCAGCCCGAATCTGGCTTTCTCACTGGCAACTACCAAGTCACAGTTGAGGACTATCTCGATACCTCCCCCGACTGTGAGACCGTTCACGGCTGCAATGATAGGCTTGACGCCGCTCGGACGCCGAGACAGATAGCCAAAGCCGTTGTCAGTCGCTCCGAAAAATACGGACGGCGGAACCGGTGCACTGGGGCCGCCGGTGTGGATTGCCGCGAGGGCCCTGACGAGAGGTGAACGGATGCACAGCGCGTTTACGACGGGGCTGCTCGCTTACGGTTTCAGGTCGCCTCCTGCGCAGAAGGCCGATCCCGCGCCAGTGAGGACGACGACCCTACAGGGCGACAGATTGAGAGATGTGAGTCCGCACGCGGGGCAAGTGCAAGTAAGCTCTGCATACCATATGTATCTGTCATCGTCAGCCCACTGCATCACTCGCCCCATATCCTCCTCCATCTCCGTGTTGAATACATTGAGAGCTTGGGGCCTGTTCAGAGTCACGAGCAAGACGTGGTCTGCGGGAGACGAAAGCTTGAGCGTCGCCAAACGCGACAGCGCTGCCGGGATTTGTCCTGGAGCAAAGTCAGTCATGATATCGCCACAAGCAGAACACGATGGACAAGTAGACAGTCCAGCCATCACCTCGGCTATAGTCGCCGCGCGAGAGAAAGAAACGCTGCCTTGTGGGCTTCCCGGATTCCCGGTCGTAAACATACTACCCGCCTGTTCTGGCATACACGGTGCTTGCCGGTGGTGGAGTACGTAAGTAGCCTGCACACTGTGATCCTCACATTGCAAGTAGTTGATTGTTGGAGCGAAATACACAGAGCGATCTACGAGGCGATAGAAATACAATCCCAGCTTGAATTACAGGAGACGGCGTGTACTAGTCGTGAGAAAATAATAGGATGCACAACAAATCATGAAGGGACGAAACAATTTTGTATCGATGTCGAGGTGGTCTCAGTTGCGCGTCCAAGCAGACACGGTATCTGCAAAGCCGTTGGGGTTCAGCGAGCGGTTGATGACACCCTGGTTGTTGACGCTGAGCTGCCAGGTGGTATCGACAGTGGTGAGGCTGTAGATGCCGATCGTGGAGCTCGAGTCGATATTGACGATCTGGTTCTGGCAGTTTTGCGAGCTCTGGCAGGCGGTATTGTAGTTGCTGAAGAACGAGTAGAAGCCAGCGCCTGGTGGCGAGCGTGAGCGTACGAATGGTCGGTCTCTCGACGGCACGTACCGAACACGAGGATATTCTGTGAACTCTGCACAGTCAGCGCCCAGGCGTTGCCGGTGTTGAGGGTCGTGGGGTCGTAGGCGGTGTTAGTAATAAACGGAGACGGTGGGACGGGGTTGGGCTGGAAGTAAGGCTGGGAGGTAGATTAGCCTCATGGCGCTTCGTGCATAATAAAGCGCGGCGGCACTCACAGTCTCGGTCTGTGCAAGACCGATGTAATGGTTTGCAGCGCCCTTCAGGAAGTACTGGTAGTTGATGTGGTGTTCGCTCGCTAAAAAGGTTAAATGAGTTGGCCACATCACTCCTGTGGCAAGCGTGGAGCGGGTATGCTCACCGGTTCCGATCAGCCAGACGGGACCCTGGGATTCGGACAAAATTCCCCGTCCACTCCAGAGGGAGATCTGGGTGCTTCCTCCCGAATCGAGATCATGATCGGCGAGCCATACCCACATGCCCTACAAGTCCGGAGTGAATAAATCTATCTTGCCGATCTGGGTTCCCGGAGCTTACCTCGAGGTAGGCACTCGCCCCGGAAGTGAGGTGCAGGCCGAGGAAGTCAGCGAAGCAGTTATTTCCACCGGAGCCGGAGGTTGGGCACTGCGTGCGTTGCAAGCTGGATTGGGCGGCTATGAGATATGGTCAAGAAGTTATTCTCAGCATCGTGGGTAGTGCTGCACGTACTGCCTCCGATGCTAGCGAGAGATATAGGTTAGTACCTGGGCACTTGTGGATATGAATTGGTTCTCATACATGAGGTGAGTGTCCCAAGCACCAGCAGCGGCTTGCTGGCCGGATGGATCGTGCACATTCCATTCCACAATGATAGCGCCGGCTGCAGGTCCGCGGGTTGTGAAGATCATGTCCGTGATCTCTACAGTGCCGGTGGAGCCCGCGGTGCCGACTTGGATGACAGGGCGTGGGTTGTTGTAGTCCGTGAACTGCGAGCCGGTACCGACGACTTGCGACCAGACTTCTCCCACAACCTGGGTGCCGGCGGGGATGGTGATCGTGTTAGAGACGATGTAGGTACCGGCGTCGAAGAAGATGATCTTGCAGCCCGCGTATTGCGCCAGGATGCTTTGGATCGCAGCTGTGTCGTCGGTGTGTCCGTCACCCTTGGCGCCGTGGGACCTGACGCTGACAAAGTCTCCCGGAGCGTAGCCGGTGTACTGAGGGTGGGACTTGCTGACGATGCGGCCGGTGCTGTCGAGCAAGACGCTGGCCTTGCTGATGGACGCGATGTTGCCCTGAGTGAAAGTCGCCGACTGGCTGGTACCATGGTAGACGTTGCCCTGAGCCCAGGAGTCGATGTGTGTCGTACCGCCGGCAAGCTGGAAGACTGCAGTCAAGGTCTGTCATGAACATGTTATGACTCGGACACTCACCACTGTAGCCCCGCCGGCGACACCGACAGCAATGGGAACGTTGGTGAGTTGGATGTTGTTGAGAACGATGGAGCCCTGAAGGTGGCCGCTGCTTGGAGCGCTGGAAAGGATAAAGGTCGGTGTGTTGGTGACAACGGCGTCGATGATGGCCTCAGCGCCGACACCTTGGGCACCAGTGTTAGAGGTGCTGCCCTGGGTCAGGTCGAAACCGATCTGGCAGTTGTTGATAGTAACACCTAAGATAGTATAAGCATGCTATTGAAGAGACATACATTTGTGTACTCACGTTGGAAAGTCCAGCCCCAGTTCCATATGGCGTTGATCTAAGAAACAGGTGAGCGGAGCCCAGTAAACTGCGTCGGAATGCGTACAGCAGTGTTCGCGTTGTTGAAAGTCACATTACGAACAGTGAACCTGAGGACAATATGAGACCGGCCATGAACAGCATATCCGACAAGCTCACTGTTGGTTGCCGAACGTCGCGCCGATGTTACCACCGTTGAAGACAAGATCTACCCGGTAATAGTCAGCAAGGCAGCCACAGGCCCACGCAAGCCCCACGAACCTCCGAGGAAGCCTCCGCTGCCATTCTCCATGAAGATACCCTGGTGCTGATTTCCGGCCGCCGTCGACATTTGGAAGACGATGTTGATCAGGGACGTGGCCTGGGAAACCTGCCAGTGGATGCCGGTGGCGCCGCCCGCGACCGCGCGCAGGTCGATGACAAAGTTTCGGACCGAGCGGAAGCTGCGGCAGGGATCAGTCCCGCACGGCGCGAACGTAGGGGCGCGCTTCGACGCACAAGTTGTTCTGGTTCACGTAATCCTGCGCACCGCCGGCGAGATAGGGGTCGGCGTCTGGTACGAACGAAGAATGTCAGAGAGCGGTTTCGTGGCGCCGGAGGCGTGTGCGTACCGATGAGAGCGATGCCGCTCCAGCTAGAAGCGGCTAGGAGCGTCGGAGGCGTTCTGGCATCGCCGATAAGCTGGGTTTGGTAGAGTGTAATCAGGGGCGAGGAGACTTTGTAGGAACTGCGGGTCCAAAGTTAAAATGCTGCATGGCGAAGCCAAATAGAGCCGCAGCTTACCCAGGAGGGAAGTAGACGAGAGCCGGTTGGGTGCTGAACATTCATCGTGAGATAACGCATCCAAGACGCCAGCAGTGACAGAAGGCTAACGTTGTCGAATCACAACCTTGGCCGCAACGCCCTCCGTCCGAAATGGCAGCGCTGGGGGATAATTAACGTGGGAACTTCTGTTTTGATTGACGCATTCGAAGCACATACTTAATGGCAGCAGTGTCGTCGGTCGAGCCATCTCCCTTGGCGCCGTAGTCCTAAGCACCAAGCCGTCAGCAACTGCCTGCGCAAATGATGCAGATAAAATCGCGGACAAACCTTGACATTACGGAAAACCTTGTAGCCACTAGGGTTACTGTTGAAAGCGGCGAGACCTGTCTCGGGGGTCAGTGTCTCGGGGCTGTGGAGGATGGGCCTGATGAGTGCGGACCTTGGTGAGCGATGTTCTGCATCCAGAACGGGTCGCTGGCAGCTGCACTGCCCTGGGTCAAGGGGGAGGAGCACGTCGAGCCGAGACCGAAGGCTGTCGAAGAGAGCAGTCCTAGGAGGGTGCTCGCAACGATCACGGCATTGCACAGGGTGTTGTGGAACATGGCGAGCGACGTTGCCGGTCAGGGGTCGTCGAGGCGGTGGTCGAGGACGGGAAAGAAGTTCGATGCCCTGGAAAAACAGAGAGAGCGATGGCCCACCTTTATAGACCTGCGACGGCAAAATAGCGAGGGGCTGAGGGGCTGTGGTCGCGCATGGGACCCGCAAAGACGTCGTTTCTCGGCGCCCAGGTCAAAACGCATGCCTGATCTGGACGATGAGAGTCGAAAACTTTGCAGGTCGGCTCGCATCGTCCCGCGCGACGTGCGGGTGCAGACGCGAGCGAAGACGTCCACGCAGCTAGTAGTGTAGCCGAGCACCGGTGAAACCACACGCGACGCGTTTGGACGTCTATCCAGGGAAAAGCGTGCGCCTCGATCTGAAGACGTCGATTAGCCACGACCGGGTTTGTGTGGACGATGACTCACGTGGGTGGTTCGTACGTGGCACAGGCCCAAAGTTGCCCATCTCTTGTGCGGTGCCCAGTCACCCGAGCATTCGGTAGATCCGAGTACATGTGTTCACTTGGTACGGGCCACGAATACGGCCAGGTCCCGCGGGGATTGCGCATCGTATCGAAGTGATGCCGTCTCGTTCCACATGATGAACGCATGCGCCGCGGGGACAACAGCTTTCCACGACGACACTTGAAATTCTACTCCCCGAAAGTGAGCCTAAGCAGCAGCGAAGGGGGCGGTGACGTCGCCCGAGTCGGTAGAATTCGGGTTTAGCTATGGCCTTTATCCGCCTATTGAGGAGCAAGCTGAGGTCCGAGCGGGGCGCATAACCGGGTCCCACGTCCTCGACAGGTCGGCGAGACAAAACGCCAGTTTGCAGTCATGTGCATGCGAACGGGCGTCGCAGATCAGAGAGTTGCATTGACCTAGAACGGAGCGCTTTGACATGCCCCAACGCGTGCAGTCGACTCTCCCTGGTACGCCGAATAGACCCGTGGCTAGGAGGGTTACCTTTGTCTTGGACCCCATGGGGGATCGTCGAACCAACCTCGAGTTGGTCGAATGTGGAGCGCTGCAGAACCCCGGAGAATCTCGAAAGTATGGGTATTTGGCCGGACCCGGATTGCACATGTTCCAAACTGGGATTCCTTCTGAGAAAAAACGTGGAGAAGGAAGAGTGGTGAGGCTCACAGCATATGCTTTTCATAGCTGCCACACTCTTCGCCGTTGCATGCGGCAAAGCAGCACAGTGCGGTCAGCGAGCGAAACTTGCGCCCCGCTTGACCGCCACACTGACGCGCAGGAAGCGGTACCTACGGAACTCCGGGAGTAGATCTCCGTCGATAGAGAGACCAACGAGTTGCCCTATGGGGAGTCGTCATGGTAAAGTCACTGAGACTGTGTCTAAAACAATGTAACCGCTCTTCCCGCGTGTGACACGATGTGCAACGAGCTTTGAGCTCGATATCAAGCTTTGAGTACTAGTTTGAAAGTGGTGGAAGTGCTCACCTGACGAATGTGCGTGTGGCACGTAGACTCTGACGATATGGGCTTGATCGGGTCCCGAAGAACGATGAAGAAGGCTCAAGGCTTTGCAAAACGGAGCCATCTGATATGCATTTGCAGAGATGTCATCAGAGCGAGTCAATGCGTGACTAGACGTATCAACTCAGCGAGCATCCGACGTTTAAGCAAATTTGTACTTACCATCGCCGGTGTCCCGTCGCGACCTCCGGGGCTCACGCTCGGGTACTATAGCTGAGCTCATAGCAGTCAGCACGACACACATCATCAACTTGTGATACTGCCAGGGTCACGGAACCTAGCCTGCATAAAGCGAGTAGCCTGAAAGCCGTCGCTGAGCTCTGCCTGAAACCGGACGAACATCGAGCACGGCGAGCATGCGCACCGCTGGCCATGTGCCCGCATCAGACGACTTCTCGCGAGAAATGAAAACTTTGTGCGGCCGTATCTTGTGTCATTCGCCCCCGCCGCTGGCGGCTGTAGGCAGATGACAACGGCGTTCAAGATGCTGGACATGGCGGATGCAGTTCAAGTGCAGCTACTCAGCTAAACGCCGCCATGCCGGATGACCTGCCACGTGAAATCGTCTCAACTCGGCGCCCTGCGAGCGCGCCACAAAGCTGGCGCTTTTGTTCGCCTGAAGCAGCACTTGTTTCTCCCGGTTTAGTTACCTGATTTACTATGCAGTATGGGGGTACAGTGAGTTCCAATCCCGACACTGAGCGGTTCGTCGCTCAGGTAGTCGAGATTTATAGTCCAACAGCTGATTGCGAGCGAATCGAGCGTACTGTACCGGCACGACCAGTTGTTCACATCACGCGTCACAGAGGCCTGAACAGGGTTGCACAACGCAAACGCCAAAGTTGGTCCTGGGAAACCCTGTAGAAAAGCGTGTAATAACAGACTAAGACTTTCTTTGGAAAATACA